>JAKSZP010001942.1:0-49577 GCA_022478985.1 Massospora cicadina | reverse complement strand
TTATTCAGCCCAGGCACTGAAATGAACAATTTATGTTACAAATGAAGACGATTCCAATTCAGTTAATTGAAACAGGGTTCAAATCCCATTTGATTGTAAAATTTTTAAGATTGGGTAAAATGGCTTAAATCAATTACTCGAGTGAAGGCACTTTTGGTGTATTTTACAAAAATGGATGGAAGCATCTGTTTATTGGAGCGTCAAGGCTTGGGCGCACTTCCGCAGAACCTTAATTTCTCTAACCCACTTTAAATATGTTTTTGTGACCAACATTCCTCATTGGTCAACTTTTTTAAATAAATTTACCCTTTATTTTACGTTTTACTAATGGTTCCTTGGGCAAACTTGGTGGTGGACCTCTTTGGGGAGGTCTCCAACTATGTGGACCAATACCTTTTATCTTTGTTACCAAAATTCCAGGTGTCCCTTGGGCCACTTGGTCCCCTCAGATCGAGGCACCCAAGCCTACTGACATCAAGTTACCTTGATTATGGACTCCCTCTGGGTCCCTCAGCTGTGATGTTTTCTCACTTACCTGGTACTATATGTTGCCTCTACACCTTGCAGGAGTGCTGCTTTGCTGAGCACCGTTCAGGTGTCTTATTTCCCATTCTCTTAAGGCTAGTTCCCTAGCAATGTGGGTTTGCATCCCACATCACCTTGCTGGGAACAAGAGAGTTACAGACACTCTCTTGACAATAGTTGCATCACAGTACTTCATGTAATCTCCATCTTGAGCGCCTGATCCTTAAGGTAATAGAGCAGGCCAAAGGAGGGATCAATTTATGAAGCACCAATTCTAAAACCCTGATATAGAGCTTCAAGCATAGCTTTTATGCTTTCAGATGTAAGACAAATCGGGCTTGTATCTACATGAGCTCCCCCACTATAATAAGATCCAGGGAGTAGGAGGTACCCCCATCAGAGCCTTGGCAGCTGGCATTAAAATAATCTATGATTTCCTTGTCACTAGTTTCCATCATGTTGTCACTTTCTCATCTGGCCAAATCTTCCAGGAACTGGTTGTGTTGGTCCATTTCAGAGAGTGATGCCAATTTTAAGTGAGCACCAGTTGTTATATTTTATAGATAATGCACTTGATAAATTTTATCCTGCATGCTTAATCAGGTTGAAGTTCAGCTGAATGATCCTCAATTTAGCCTGTGTCTTATGGTATTTTGACTATTTGGAAGCTTGCTAGGCATATTCAAATAATTCTGACTCTTCATGTCAACCTTGGGCTCAATTTTTCCTTCATATTTGGAAACTTCTACTGAGGCAGGCAAAGGTAAAAGCTTTGGATTTCTTAAATCCAGCTTATTGACACTCTTAAAAATCTCTGGTATAAAAACCAGATAAAGAGAAATTAAAAATATATCTTTATTAGATGTTATTCAATTCTTATTCATTAGGCCAGACACCGGTATTTATATCTCTGTGGCATCTCCTGGCCATATATTGAGCATGCAATTTCTACATATTATTTTCCACCTCAGTTTGGCCCTTGACTGATACAACTATGACTTATTGCTAGGACATTTGTATGCAAAATACTCTCATATTTGGGAGGATTTCAGGGACAAAAATTGCAACACAAATGAGCAAAATTATCCTAGTATCATCCTGATTTGAGTTTTGTCATACTGCTGATGAAATGCAAATTCTGTGAAATTTTGGCATCAATTCAAGTAAATGACACCCCCCTAATTGGGATGTCAGCAACCCTCTCTCAATAGCACTAGGCATTCCCATTTGGGTGGTCCATATGCAGGTGCTATTGTGATGATTACAAGGATCAACATATGAATTTTGCCATAGGGTGGAAAATTGATTCCAATTTACTGATATCTTATTGTTCATGGATTTTTAGATGTTATCTTCAGGTTGATCCCCAGACAATCTCTTACACTGACTAGTTGATATTATTACCATTTAGTCAGGATCAAATGCCAAGTTTTATTGTGTGTATAATTGGCCTAAATGTGTGCGGATATTTGGTCCAAAATTTTTATAGATTAATCAAATTTGATTGACGTTGAGGTAATCAGCTTGAGCCATATAATAGAAATTGGCTTGTAGTTGAGAATTAGAGTATTAGCTTGAGTTTTGGGAGGATGATCAGCCTGATCTGTTGGTTGTTGAAGGGTTTATTTTTGGGGCAACCACCAGATGCTGAAAAATACTTTATAAAGGAATATATCCCCCACTACCAGAGTTCACTTATGGTTCCTATAGATGGTAGTTTTAGATATATTACTGAGGGACCAACGCTTAGTGGTGTAAGGTACCCCAGACTATGCCTGAGTACATGGTTTAAACTCTGCCAGTTGTTATATATAATGCACAATAGCTGCCCAAATCTGAGTATCATTGAGAAGTTATCAATCACTTGGTAGGATATTAAGGGTAAAGGACATACACCATCACCTTTGATATTGACAACTTGGTTAGAAACCAGCATTTCTGTTATTCAATTAGTTTTTACCCCTTTATCAGTGTAGAGCTCTCTTCCAGTAAGTGTAATTAAAAAGGGAATTGATCAAAAAAGAGGGTTTCTGCTACAAAGAAAAATGAAAATAGATTGAATAATTGTAGACCAAGATTAAAAATAGATGAGAGTGCAACAATAGGAAAATAGGCTTATATCTAGATCCATGGCTACTTTGATTTTTTATGGGTAAAAATAATTTTAATAATACTCACCTAACCCTGACCCTAACACCCAAAAGGCTCGTACATACCAAATTTTGCGCATGTGGGTATCCTTATTTGGGAGAAATAGTTTTTGTTATTATATATAGATTTACATCTTTTGCAATTTTTGTGGTCAGACATTAAATTTCAAAAAACCCTTGCCTACCCAAAATCTTAAACCCAAGTAGCACATACCAAATTTTGTGTAAGTACTTTGGTTGGGGGGAATAATTTCTAATACAACTTTTAACTTGAATTATTTTTAAAAAAATATTAGCCTGAAATTGAAACCGATTTTGAACATAAAAAGTAAACATCTCTAAGAGGTTTTTTAGTTTTTGCCTATAAGCTAAGAAGAACCTCCATGTTAAAATTTTAAAATTCGAGGTAGGAGGCTGAATTTTAAAATTTTAACATGGAGGTTCTTCTTAGCTTATATCGCGTAGGTGATACGATGATAAGAATAGGCTTTTATTTTTAGGTTATTCAAGCCTTTACCTTATAGATGGGAAACCAAACCCTTTTACCGAGATTCAGCTAAGCGAGCCACTTAAATTTTGGTTTCAAAGATTTAAGGGTGATCGAGCTCGGATTGGCAAAGCTTAGCCCGACGAAGTTTCCATAGAGCCAGAGATGATGGGGTTTGGAATGGATTTCGATGATCTGAGGGGGGTACCTTTAACCACATTTTAAAAAACTTTTTTACCCTTGAACCCTTTGACCACCTCTGACAAACCGATTCGAGGTTAATCGCCAAGCTCGAGTTTGAACTTATGTCTAAACCGGCCTCGCCCCGCCCCGAAGAACCTTCGGCTACGGCCAACCAGGCCACCGTGCCGCTCCCCTCAAGCGCTTCCCCCGAGGTTTTAAATCGTATAGCTAGCGTGAAGGGTAAACTGATCGCCACCACGAAGCTCATCAAGATGTACCACACCAAAAACTTCGGTAGGCTTAATTTGCATCCTCAGTTAATTTAACAGGTGGATTTATGAATTTACTTTTATGCCTTTAGTTGTGATGGTGGGGGCCGGTTGCTTCGTTTAAACTTTAGCGGTGTAGCTTCATCGCTAGGCCCTTCAGTTTGTTGGGGTCAACCCGATCTATTGGGATATACGATTTCGACCTTTGGTTTGTAGGGTGGTCAAGTCACTACCTTTTAAAACTTTAATTGTACTGTATCCTCCATAAATTTTTAAGTCAAACTACCGAGCATAAGCGATGGGCGGCTGGGATATGCTTTCACGCCTCACAACTTGGCAAGTTGGATATGGCTTTAACAACTCGATCTCTCTCCTGTTGGCGGGGGCTTATTTCCGCCCCGAACTCCCATAACATGCCTCACCGATAGTCATTTATCGATTGCTAACGCGCGTATAGAAAACCAGGAACTTCTCCGCAGCTTGGAGTCGGTCCAGCATCGGTCGCAGACCATCCTTCAAGCGTACCAGGGGGTGCTCAAGGACCGGGAGACGTTGACCAAGGCGTGCGCGGACGTGACCGAAAAGTACAACCAGCTTTACGACCGGTCGACCAGGTTCATCAATAGGGAGGTGTTTGAGGAGAACAGCAAGCTGAGCATCAAGGTGGCCTCGCTGGAGGTAACCCAACGACCAATTCTTTGATCATTCTCGCGTGGCTTTCGCCTAAGGCGGCTGGCGATTCTGATCGCGAGGGGTAGGTTTCGTAACTAACGTTTCCCATTAGAAGGTCAACGAGCAGCTGGAGTGCCAAATCTTTCAGTTCCGGACGAAGGGGGAAAACTCCGAGGAGTTGGAAAGGGCTAACGCCAAGCTTAGGAAGTCGCTCGATTCACTGTAAGTTTAGGATTTCGGGGAGATGGTTTAGCTCCTGTACGGATCTTGGGGTTGTGGGGATGGTCGGGGTTGAGGCTTTTAAACTTACTTGCAGAGATGTCAGCTCCCTTTTCTAGCTTGTAGTGAACCTTAATTTTAACGCTTGATTGAATTGGCCACATCTTTTCATCTGCGATGCGCAGCTCGTGGCTTGAAAGTTTCACTGTGGGGTGGTTTAATTTTGGCACTAAATTGGCTGCGCGTCCATATTCACCTCTAAAACCCTTCGCGTTAGTATTTTGACCCACCATCTGCCCTTTAAAAGTTTTAAAGTCCTTCAAGCTCAACTCCGCCATAAAACTAAATTCGACTTATTGCCAGAACCAAAAAGTGCGCTGACCAGGAGGCGTTGGTTAAATCCAAAGTGGAGCAACTTCGCAAACTCGACCAGGAGAACAAGAAGTTCAAACAGGCCGGAGCCGAACTAAAACAGCTTCAGGCCCAGAGGGACGAGGCTCAATCTAGCCGAGATCACTTTCGGCAAGAGCTCGCTCAGCTTTGCGAGTACATCGACGGCCTGGGGCCCGATCCCGAGGGTCCCGAGGCGGCCAGCCTCCTCCTCGCGCGCCCCGCCATCGCCAAACTTGAACGCGTTTTGGAAAGTCTAAAGGGCGCTGACATCGACGCGTTGGTAACCAACCACCGGGCCGAGCTGGAGGCCCTAAATTCCAAAAACTTCGAAGCCATTCGCGCGCTGGAAGATAGCCTCCAGAGGAAGCTGGAAACGGAGACGCGGGCCCTCAAACACGCGTTGGCCCAAGCCAAGGATCAAAAGGAGGCCTTGGTTAGAACTTTGGAGGATCAGAGAAGAGCCAATACGGCTACGATCGAGACTTTAAACCATGAGAGTTGGACGCCCTTATGAACGGCGCCATCCCCCATACTCAAGATCAAAATGACATCGTGGCTTCTCACAAGGGAGAGTTCATACCTATCAACGAAGATAAGGCCAAAACCATTCAAGCTATGGAAGGCACCCAACTTGAGCTAGAGGAGAATGTCGCCGCCCTAAAAGTCATCGATAAGCGGTCCACTCTAACTATCCCTGCCGATAGGATGAGCCTTTGGGAGGCCAAGCTGGTGACGTTTATAGCGTTACATACCACTGCCTTTCCAAGCCATTCGATCCTGGACCTCACCCTCGGCGGTATCGCCAAGGAGTTGATCTCCGACCAACCCGACTTTCATTATGTCAGGTAGCTAAGCTGGTGGGGCTCTAACCTTCCTAGATGCCTCAGCCACCTCTTCGCGTCCTTATGTAAGCTCGCGCGGGATGGCGAGCGGCTACGCGTGATGCTCTACGATGTACTGGCCTATGGATCCAAGTCTCGCCATCTGCTGGTCTGCGTCTCGTCGATGGCGCAGGTCTGGGGCGCCCCTTTGGCGGCCACCCCGGGCTCCTCCGACCTGTGCGTCGGGGTGTTCCAAGCGATTCTGGCGAGCGTCCTGCCCTACGCCGAAACCCAGCTCGGCCCGGGTATCGCCGTGCGGCATTACACCCAGCTGGTTGAGAAGCTCGGTTGGCAACCCCCCGACCGGGCCGTCTCGCTGGATAAGGTCCTCCTCCCCCTCCTCAAAGGGTACGAGGACCCTCAGAGCCACCCAGGTAACCCTTCAACCCGGCTAGCATCATAGCTGACCCTCTAGACTTTAGGGGGGTGCTGTTGCGCCTCATCGGCCTCATCCGCACGTATAGCTGTGAGGATTGAGATGATGGATACCTTTGGTGGCGATTATCGAGCCTAGGATGGATCTCTGGATGGATACCATGCTGAGATGGTTCAACTTGGTTGCCGCTACGAGTGGGTACTCATGGGGTCTAAGTCAAAGGTGGTACGCTCGCGTATCCCTCTACCAAACCCATCGCCGTGCCCATCGCCTAGTAGCTTCGGTGGGCCTTATCCCAGGCCTTGGGCGCTTACGCTACACCTACGCCGAACGGGTCTAACGAATAAACTACGGCCGGTGGCGGAACTTTAAACGATCACAAGTACCCGTTAAAGTTTAAAATCGGCGGCCTGACGAATCTAACCTTTAACCTCTGTGGAGCGATGGGGTAGTGCCCTTAAGTTTCCTTGCTCTGCCCAGCTGGCTTAAGGGTGGTAGCCGACTTTTAGTGACAATGAATTTAGCCTTAAAGTGAGATCGCCCGCCGACTTAGGCGCCAACAAAATCCGAGTGGGAAATGGGAAGTGCCCGAAGCGGTGAGTTGGTTCACGTTTAGTCTAAGCGTCGTAGGTAGGTTTTAAAAGATCGTCCAATCTCGTTAGCTGCCATCTTTATTAGTTCCAATGTCAATCTTTTATAGAAGCTCAACATTGACTACCAAATATCAATACATGTGCATGCCACCCTTAATTCCAACACCAATCTCTTATAGGCCAACATTGATAACTAAGTATGGATACACCTGCAGGGTTTTGGTGGTCTATATAATTCACCTATAAACCCGAGTTGAATTTTAAGGGGAGTATGAATGGCTCATCCCACCAATGTTAAATTCGCTAACCTCATGACCCATTAACTCAAGGACTACTTCATATAACTTAATGAACCACTTTCAGGTCACTTGTACATGCTTCATGTACTTCTCGAGTTTGAAGTATATATCCTAGGAGTTAGGATAGGATTTTTTTCTGCTGTATTATTTATATTTTCTTAAAGGTTTGTGCAATTTATTGCAAATATACAAGCTATCTACCACCCTAGAGTTATAGTATCAGAGGGGTTTTATAGAGGAACTGGGAAAGAATCAAGATTTTACCTTTTAGTTCTAAGAAAATGGGTGTTTGTCTGAAGAATAAGTTTTTTAAAAAATGTAACTTAATTAATATAATAAATTAGATGATTTATCTGTAAAAATTAATTTAAATAAAATCTCACCATCTAATGAAAACAGCAGTAAAGCCCTCCAGCGCTGCATCCTTCATCTTCCGCATTGTCCGAGTGCATCCTCTTCCACCTCAAAGATCTTGCCTCCCTATTTTTTTACTGATTAATGGTTATAAAACCTTAACCTCTTGCTCTATACCGACGCGTATAGCACGTCATTATAGTGCAAGAGGTTAATAGAAATTATCCAAAGTGAAAACTCGTTTAGAGTTGCTTTGGGCGAGATGGTCACACGCTTCTGCCAATTAATTTATAGCGCAAGAGGTTAAAATGCCCTATTCTGCTAAACAAAGTTAAATTAGATATACTTCCATCTAAAAATATATATTAAATTGTTCTCCAAATTAATTAGCAAATTCCAAATATTATTTCTGTATAAAAACAAAAAAAACTACCCAAATGGTCATTCATAATCTCCTTAAGCCAAGCCGACCCCTCACCGTGCAGAGGCGAGTTTGGTCCCTTGAAAACTTTGCAATTAATAGTTAAATTCAGTTGAAGTTTATAGAGCGGACGTGAGGTGAAATCTGGGTGATAACATGTAATATATTCCCTAACAGCAATCATTACACAATCATGGGTAGCTGAAATAGTTAAAGGCTAGCTAATTTAAGCTCACCTATATGCATATTGAAGGCATATGTACCCTGGTTACCAAAAGCAAGCTTTACCTCCCAACTCACTTGGTTTACCTTAATAAAACTTTATAGCTAGGCGGGTGCACAGCCCTCTAACTTAAGCTTATAGGCATCTCCTCAGATTTACTTGCATGGGATGCCCTTTATTGAATAAAACCTAAAATTTCTCTTTCAGCAGTAGTATGTGTAACAGTCCCTGCTTTGGTTAGGCTGGACAGGACGTTGCACCCCTTTCAAATAAAAAAATGGGATGTCCCATGAGCATTACCACTGGAGAAGATACCAGACTTGGGCCACACCCTTGACAAGTGGTGAGTGATCCCCTAGAATATGTTCAACCTGACCCCTTCATCATTAATTACTCTCTTAAGTGTACATAGACAAGATCAGGGACATTCACTAAGAGATTCACAATCACACTAGCATATTGCAATTGAATCTCCAAAACAAGTGAAATCACTATGCACAATAAAGGGAATGATCCCCAAATGAATGAATGAATGAATCACCTCTCAGATGTGACAATTGACAAACTCTTGCAGATGAAGCAATCATAAGGGAGATTGGAGTGAAAAGTTTGGCGCTTGCAAAAGTTATTAAAAGCCTTCCAGTTGAAGCGTTGCACAAGCTGTCCACCATATTCAATTCTGGAGGTCCCAGAGAACAATGGAAGACTTTAGAAAAAGACCATAGATAGATGACTGGCACCCTGGGAAGATTTGACTTCAACCCAGTTTATGTAAATATGTGAGTCACCCCCATACCAATATAAAGACCCAGCACTCTGCCTACACTAGAGTGCTGGGGTATATGATAATTTCCTTAATGAATCAAATATAAAAAACCCAAAAAGGTTAAGATTTTATTAAGTTTAAAGATACTCCCCCTCCAACAAGAATGCCATGACCAATTGAGGGCTCCCACTTTTACTTTAAGTAATATTGGTAGCCATTTACTTGTTATTCTCTGTA
This sequence comes from Massospora cicadina, assembly GCA_022478985.1. Classification (NCBI taxonomy): domain Eukaryota; kingdom Fungi; phylum Entomophthoromycota; class Entomophthoromycetes; order Entomophthorales; family Entomophthoraceae; genus Massospora; species Massospora cicadina. The sequence continues at coordinate 40,529 of JAKSZP010001942.1, read as the reverse complement.
TTAGCATCCTCTAATAGGGAGATCCAAAAAACCCACCTCAGGGAGCTGCCCTTACAACCCCCCACCTAAGGATATGTGAGCAAAGATCCCTGCCACAATCAAAATGTTAAGATGGCTAACCTAATTTACCATGCTCAAGACTAAATTTAAGAAAACCACAACAGGATGAAAGGTCAAAGAGAAAACCATCAGACTCAAGATTGGAGATATGACAACTGTGCCCCACTGCCAGGTGCATGTTCAGACCAATCCTAACTTTGAGCCCAACTAAGAATGGCAGGCACAAACAAACCCACCAAGACAAAATGATCCCTCCTCAGCACAAGAGGCATGGGTAAAACTGTTGCTGATTCTTAGTCTAGTGGTCAGAATAGGATTGATTTTCAAAGATCAATGCTTTCCACACCTCTCTCCAATTGGATCCTACTCCTGAATCCTCAGAATGGTGAGGTTGTGCAGACTATGGATGCTATCATGGGTATTGGAATACCCCTGGTGGAAGCCAAGTATTTCTTTAGCATGGCAAATATCTTAAAAAAAGCAGCGTCACCCAAATTAATAACACTTTAAAACTTTTAAACTGCTCGCTCAAGCCCTCAATTTACTGCAAAGGTTCAATATGATTTAACTGAGAAATATAAATAAAGGTGGCAGTAGTTTGGAGACTATATCGCCCTAGTTGAGTTCTCTCATATTCAACCAGAAAACTGACTATTGAACAACAATAAAAAATCCTTTCCCTTCAAAATTTTGACGCAGAAATAAATAGCTCTTAACTAACCATATCTTAACCTAAGGATGTTTATCCTTCAGCTCTTATCCCAAGAGCATCAGATACAATATGTGAATAGATGTTATAATAGTTGAGCTTTTCACTGTCTGCTTTATTTTACTTCAGTAAGGGAATTTATAGGGAACTCAGTGCCAACTATTACGTTGACGCCTCCCTGGGAAGATGGCTAAATCACCAACGGATTATCTTCCTAAGTTGTGACCTTATGCAAAATTCCCCTCCTCCATTAGGTTTTGGTATCTAGGATTATGACATCAGCGAATTAACTAAGTAGGTTAATTTGCAAATTAGTATCAGAGTTTTTATTGCTTCAACAACTAACAAATTTCCTGAGTCAATATGTAACAAAACCTGATTTATAAATATAAGTAAATTGACAATGATACAATCAGCAATTAAACCATATAGTAAAACCTTGCTGGGATCATCCCTGTAACGCACGGGCTCTTGCCAATATGAGACAAATGAGTTGGGTAGCACCAGCCATGTCACCAACCACATGACTGATAATCCCGCTGAAAACCACCCTCTCACCCATGCCACTTCTTGAATTTGTGGACCAAGGTTCCGGCAATGCTGCAAGCAAGCAGCATGGCCTGACCTCACATTAGGTCTGCAAATGAGGCCAATGCCTGGCCTAGCTCACTTGCTGAGCTCATTATTCCAGCTTCAGGTTGAAATAAACTTTTAAATAAATTTTAAATGAGCAATATGATTTTATTGTGATAGATTGTGTTTATGAAAACAAAACAGTTTCCAGTTGCTTTTTCCTCATTTTTAAGGCATTTCCAATAGTTTAAAGTATTGCAATAAAACCCTAATTTTAGCTCTCAAGAAACATTCAAATTGTGGTTCAGGAAAGTCCCGTATCCCACATAACGACCATTCAGAGGATTCAGGACGCTGGTCATTTGATACGCCAGATCATCGCCTTATCTAAAGAATTTTCTAATTGGGCCAAATTTTCTAAATTTGACCTCCAAAGTCATACACAAATACGATTCAATATTCACAAGGTCAATGTGCAGATCAGGCTGACCCCTATCCGTCACAATCCCCACAAAAACATTAGAAATCTGACAGATCAAATCTCAGCAGAATCAAATATTGACAGATTTTCTAATATACCATTAGGACTACTTCCAACAATAGTTATCATTTTACTATGATAACTCATCCACCAAGGTAAACCGCCTAGTAGTAAAAGAAGATCTGGCATAATCTGATTAGCTGAATGATACAGGCAAAAATTCCAACACATCCCCCTGCTTGACCAGATTATCCAGAAAAATATAGGACTTTGGAAGGGAGGCCACCTCAGGCTGTCATCACAACTCAGCCATCAAAGGTAAACTTCAACTTCTGCTGGGCTTGGTCTGGTCTGCACTCAATGCTACTAATGCTATACTTGGCAATGCAGCTCATCTTTATCTTCTCCTACTGCTTCTGCCACTCTTGAGTGCACAGTTTCCATGGCATCATGCCATGCCAAATCTATTCTGAGCATTCTCACTGACAATATGAACTGGTCAACCTGTATTACCCCAGGATGGGTTTCAATGACTCCTTGTCATTCAAAGGATACTATTGGGTGGCTTTACTAAATCTTAGTTCAAACTAGCGCCTCAGGACTACTCACAGAAAATTCAGTTTCAATCCAAGATGATCTTTTCAAGCACCTTGAGACTACTCATGATAGACCAGTTTTAACTTGAGCTGATCCTACTGACAACAACGCAGTCTTCTGGTTCCACTGAGCTTCATTACTACAATCATCATAGTTCATCCCACTTCTTTTCACTTAAAAATGGAAGTTTGGGTCCCCACTAGATCTTCTCAACCACGGCAACAAAACAACATTAAAAGCAAAAATTTTATATATTTTTTCTGATTTTTCTAACTTTTTCTCCAAAGATAATTTTCATATAAATAATTATTTTCATAGATTTTTTTTATAAATTTTATATGTTTTTTATCCTTTATATGTTTTTATATTTTTCTTATTTTATTATCATTTTTTTCTTTTTAATACAATAATTTAAGTACTTAGCATGGAATCTATTCACTATGTGACCATCCTCAATGTTCCTTATCATATAGGCATCAGTTACCAACTTGGTGATAATCTCAAATAGACACAACCATAGGGCATCCAACTTGTTTTTTCTCCAGAACCCATGGTTGTCACATTAGAATACCCTATCTCCCACTGTTTGAATTTTTGCACATATCCCAGCCTGCTAAATTAACTGGTATTACTAGGGGATAATTCCCTAATGCGAGGTGAATTGAAAATTGGTTAACCCTGATTTTGGAGTGGCTATGTTCAGGGGATTTTAGGATATTTGCCTGGTTGGATCCATCAGGGATCGATCTGGACAAATGCTTAAGATCTTTTTGGGTGGAGTTGCCAACGAAATAGGGGCATCCAATAGTGATTAACTATCATGTGTACCAATTGGGATTGGTCAGGTTTCATCACCATCTGATTGGGAATTTAAGTAGTAAGTTGTGAGGTGAGTGATGCCACCTGCAACTAGCAAATCAATCAGTTGGTTCATGACCTGCCTTAATGGGTAACAAGTCCCATTACCTAAGCAGGTCACTTGCCAAATATGGTTGGTTTGCTTGGATCAATAGGAAAACGTTAGGGACACGTTTTCTGACTCTTTATGTTTTAGGTCTCAAGGATGTCCAACAACAGAATCCTAGCCAGGATGGGGAAGACCATTGCTGCTGAGATGAGGATGGTTGATTTAATGGCAACGGCTGCCATTTCATTAAAGAGGTGTCAACTGAGGGTTAGATGACCAAATCTCATTATAAATTCCCAAGAATTCACTTATTATAAAAAGTTCTATAGTTTTCACCCAATATATATAGTTTAAGTAGTAAACTTTATCAGCTTTCAAATGTTGTATTCTTTCTCAAGGATATTATTGCTACGTGCAATAATTGCGAGACTCTTTAAGGAAAAGAGTAAGGATCTGAGTGGGGATCCAGAGAAGAAGCAGAAACAATTTGGGGATTGCTGCCGACTGTGTGTCAAACTGGAGAAACTGTAACCAGGGAATCTCAGAAAAGATTGGGTTGTAAAGTACAAGGGAACAAATCACTATTTTGAGACATCTCAAGTATTTTGAGTGAAATTACTGTCCAAGCATTGGGCTGAGAGCTAAGAATTCCATTCAACTATGGATAATAGTTGTCATACTATTATTGACTGATTATATCAATTATCTTTCAACGTGGACAAATTGCACAAGAACTGAACCTGTGCAAGTAATAAGCTATAGGGGTTATTGGCTGATAATAACCAGACCCATAAATTTTTACAAGGTGGTGCTCACTACAGGGGTGTAGTTGAGTAGAAGCACTTAGAAGGATGTTATATAAAGACAAGTTAAGAAAACTATGGATGAAGTTAGCCACCGTTAATCAGAATACCTTAAACTCAGCGGATCATTGAAAATTTGCAGCCTTGGAAGAATGAGTCACTAAGATGGAGAAAGGGATTGATAATGTCATGAGTTTTGGGAATGAGCTACTTGGAAAAGTAACTTCATTAAAGAAGAAAGAAGGGGACTTAATTCAAGAGGTCTTATATCTGAAAAGAGAGTGGGAAGTGGATCACGTTCATTTGAGAAATTTCAGTGCTGATATCAAGCGACTGATCAAGCAGGTCAAGGAGCTAAAAACTCACAAATGTGATTGTGAGCCATATGTGGCAACTGATGCTGAAAAAAGAAGTCCTCATACAATAATTGGGAAGTTGAATACCCCAAAAAACATATCACCCACTTTTGCTGCCATTTCAGAGATGATGCCCAAAGTCACTCCCCAAGTGAGCTGAGTGGCTGAACCTAGAGAATCGGCTAGAGATACCTTGGAGGAATTTAAGGCAATGCCAAAATTGCTGACTTTCCATTGGGATAATGCCTAGCATTTTTCTGACTGTTCATTATGAAGATTTATGGCCATGATGATTGTCAAAAGGCGTCGACAGTCATGAATTGCCTAGACACTGAATGTCAGAACTTAGTGTTGCCTCTCCTGGAGGGGGACAGCTGATCATATGCGGAAGATAAGGCAGCCATAATGAAGGAATTTGGGAGTCCGATGCACATTTCAAAGTGCAAACATGAGTTTATGGGCATACAGTTCCATAAAAATTAATCTTTAGCAAGCTTTGCGTATTGATTCTACCAGGAGTCACAAATACTGGTTGGAGCAAAGGTACTGGATGACTTTGATGCCAGAATCGCATTACAAGTGGCCCTTCAGCCCTATCACAATTTGCACCACATGATGTCTTCCATGTTTGCAACAGAATTACTACCTCTCAAATGTTAGATTATTTGAAAATTTTGGGAGCAACTTTCAATGCCCTAAACAGAATTTTTAAATCCAACCCAGTATGCAATTCAAATCCCACAAAAGGGAATGAAGGTGCTAAAGAGATGAACAACTGAACTGTGCCAGGGAATAATCCTGAAGAGTTCAGATGGATGAATAAGAAAAAAGGTCTGCTACCAATGCGGAGGGAAGGGACATTTTACTGTGCACTGAAAGAAGCTGAAGGATAAAATCAACGTGGTCCAAGTGAAAGAGTCTGCTGCCAACAAGGAGTCAGGAAAAGGGACCACAGCCTAGATGAGGAACAGTCTAGAGCTGCTGAGAAACCTGTTCCACCCAACATCTACTTGAGATGAAGAATAACAGTAGGGCTAACTTGGGTTGAAATTGGGTCTGCTAGAAATATTCCCAAGGAACAGCAGTATCAACTCAGGTTTAAATTGGGTCTGCTTTAAATAGTCCTGAGGAGTAAGTGTTTAGATGAGGCATTGGATTAAATAGTAAGCAAACAATAAAAAGAATTGGATTGCTATATTAATGAAGATATGAAGTCAAAATAGGAAATGATTGATCCAAGATAGTGGAGAAAATCATTTTGACTCAATAACACTCAACCAATGATCAGAAGTCGCTTGATACAAGTTCATCAATTCAGGAGAAATTGGATGAAGCTAACGAGGAAGGACGACCTGTGTAATTAAGGATGGCCATGAAGGTCAAAAATCGTTTTCAGGAGAAAAACGATCTGAACAATCAAGCATAACTGTTGTCTAATGAGATACAAGGATCAAGCATCAGTTGCCAAAATATGAGATGAGATTAAGACCTGTTGGACAAATAACCAGTCAGTATAAAAGGCCTAATATTCAAGAGTATTGCCAAACTCAGCAAGAGTAGCCTATACATAAAGAGAAAGCGCTGCTGGTCATATAGTGAAGAAGGTCAATACTATAAAATTGTAAGTATTGGACCTAAGAAAAATAGTTGTAATGTTCCCAGAGGACCTCTGAACCATTAAATGGTTATTCATGAGATTTTGGTCAAGTCCTAGAAGAGGACCACTGAACCAAATGTATGGTTAAATCTTAAGAGGATAAAATTTTGAACCATGATAACTGGTAGGTCAAATTTACCTAGGACCCAGTTTGGATGAAGGGGAAAAGAAGGACCTCTTAACCTTTTTATAGGTTGTAAGTTCCATTACAAAAGAAAAATACATATATATAAAAGATATAAAATATTAAAAAGTGATTTAATTGGTGCATATGTTTTGGATTTAAGAAGCAACGAGAATTTCAATGGCCAAACTGAGGAGATTCCACAATTTTGGGACTCTTAATGAGATGGGATTACTGGCTGGGGTAGCAAAGAGTATCAACCTATTGGTTGATTGAGAGTAACTCACTGATCTGGCGGAAGGACAGCAAGAGGAAGTACTTGAATTGTTTGAAAAGTATCAGGGAGTATTTTCCAGGGATGACCACGATTTGGGATGTGCAAGAGATGTGATCCACAAGGTCAATACCAGGGAAAATTTGCTGATCAGGATGATACTGATTTGACAGTCAAAGGCGGCCAAAGTGGTAGTGGAAGAATAAATTAGCAAACTAGTGAATCATGGGCTTCTAGTTTTATCATTGAGTCCCTGGGCAAGTCTTATTCTTATTGTGAAGAAAAAGGATGTCTCTAATCGGGTGGTGATTGACCACCAAAAAGCTGAATAAGATTACAAAAAGTTATTTGTATCCCCTACCAAGTATTAACAATGCGCTAGATTAATTAGGAGAAGCGAAATATTTCTCTGCGATGGATCTGATCTCAAAATATTGGCAAATACTTTTGCCAATAGAAGACCAAGAAAAATGCATTAATATTACCGCGCAGGGGCTATACCAACTGATGAGGGTGCCCCAGGGTCTATGCAATGCACCTGAAACGTTCCAGAGGGACATGGACGCTATATTGAGGGACTTGAAGTTGTTTTGCGTCCTGGTGTACTTGGGCATATCAATGTGTTCAGTAGGACGTTTATAGACCATTTAAACCACTTGGAAGAAGTATTCATGAGACTATCCACGGCTAATCTGAAGATTAAGCCAAAGAAGTGTCACTTCTTCAAGAAAGAGTTAGAATATCTGGGATTTGTGATCAACTCTAGTAGATTGCAGCCACAAGCCCAGAAGATTAAAGCCATAGAATGGATGGCTGTGCTGAAGAGTGTCTGAGACATCCAAGTGTTCCTTGAATGGTCAGATACTACAGAAGATTTATTCAAGATTTTGCCAGAATCGCTGAACCCTTATTCCATCTGTTGAAGGATCTGAAGAAAGGATTTGAATGGAATTAGTGGTGCAGGAATCCTTTGATGATTTATGACAATATCTAATAGATTCTTCAATTTTGAAATATCTAAATTTTAATTTAGAATTTATTATACAAACTGATGCTTTATTGATGGCGATCAGCACCATATTAAGCCAAGTAGATGAACTTGGGGATGAACATCCGGTGGCATATGTGAGCCAGACACTCTCAGCCGCCAAGAGAAATTACACTGTAACTGAGCATGAATGCCTTGCAGGCATTTACGCTTGTAAGCAGTTTTGGGTGTACATCCATGGAATGCACTTCAAAGTGGTGACAGACCATTCCCCGTTGCATTGGCTCCATAATCTGAGAGAACCAGAAGGAAGCCTGGCCCAATGGGCACTTAAGCTACAGGCTTATTATTATGAGATTGTCCACCGAGTGGGGGCTTCTCACCAGAATGCAGATGGCTTATTGCAGTTACCAATGGTCCGATAGTATACCAGCAGGCAGATGAGTTATTCCAGAGAATGGTCGATTGAGAAATTGGGAATGAGCCATGAGAAATCCAAGGTATGCTTTGAAAAAGTGATGGAAAACACTGAGACCATGGATGGACAAGTGTTTAAGATGATTAATGGGAAGAGGTTACTATTCTTAAAGCCACAGAAAGAGCAGCTATTGTTCAAGTTGCTCATAAGGTTGTCAGGCATGGAGGCCTGAGAAAAATGAATGACCATATTTGCCAGTACTACTTGGAGTCAATCAACTATGATGTTGTCAAATATATAGCTTGTTGTATGGAGTGCCAGTTGCACAAGCCACATAAGAATACAACTGGATATTGACTGATCCGCCCTGGATTTGCCTGGCATACATTGTCCATCAACTTGATGGATCGCTGATGATGAGCACAGGGGGAGTCAAGTACATAATAGTTGCTAAAACCATCTGATGAGATGGGTTGAGATGAAGGCCCTGGCAAAAGTAGATGCCACCAGCACCGTAAAGTTCATCCTAGATCAAGTAGTTACTGACATGGATGCCCACAGGTCCTGATTAGCAACAATGGGACAAACTTCACATCCCATGTGATCCCACATTTGAATGAGATTTTGGAGATTTGAGGAGTAATGTCTATACCCTACCAGCTAAAGACAAATGGACTGGTAGAACAAGTGAATGGAACGCTGGCCACAACGCTAAGGAATCTGATCAAAGGAAGAACTTCTGTATAGGGAACATACCTGAGTTTGGTGACATTTGCCTACAATATCAGTCATCATTCAGTAATAAGAAAAACACGGTTTGAATTGCAATATTGTAGGAAGGCCGCATTGCCATCAATTTTATATTTGGTGGTGGAACCAACATCAGGGATGAGTGCCAAACAGTACTTGAACCAACTGACAAATATCCTAATCAAGATGCAATCGCAAGCATTTGATATGACTTTGAAGAAAAGGACATGAGCGAAATTGACAGACAATAAGAACTGACTGGCCTTATCAGGATATTGAAAGGCGAAAGAGTTGCCTATTGCAATACACATGGTTTTTAGGAGAAGAATTAAGCTGGATGCATTGTGGTTGGGTCCATTTGAGATTATCACCAAGATGATATCTGATGCCTATTTCATCAAGAACCTCTTGGATGTAAGAGTAGGAAATCGGTTCCATGCTAAGTATTTGATGAAATGGATCAATGAAAGAAAACAATAAAAAAGTTCCTAAAGGATCAATGATCCATTAAGTTGGTTATGTCCTGATGATTAGGTCAAGTCCAAAAAAGGACCTATGAACCAATATAGATGGTTAATTCTGAGAAAGGACCTCTGAACCATAGAAAACTGGTAGGTCTAAGGATACCTAGGATCCAGTTTGGGAAAAAAATGGACCGCTGAATCAAAACAAGGTCAAGTCTTATGGAAATAAGAAGAAAAAAAATAAAAAATTGATAAAAAAATTGGAAAAAATTTATAAAAAACTGCATAGAAAAAAACTATTAAGTTTTTATAATTTTTATTTTTTATTGATTATCCTTGATATGAGGATGATTCCACCTAAGTTGCCTCTTGGGGTAGGGAGGATGGATCATAGTAGGAATGAATAACCCATCGAAATCTATGTGAGATTGTATGCTAGTGAGGGCTAAACCTACATGAAATTAAGTTCATTGAGCGGATGCAGATCCCTGCAAGAAAGCAACTAGGGTAAGGGAATTGAGATGTCAGAAGAAGCCAAACGCAAAACCCCAGAGTGGGTAGGGAAGCAACAGTACATAAAGAGGCAGTCATCAAATAACCCTGAGTAATCCTGATATGGTACCAGAGCTGGAAATTTAGCCTTGAGTGCTTGCCGATGGGCTTTATCAAGAGCACCAAACATATGGGCTGGCAGCGAACAAGGGACGCTAGATGGGGGTAATTGATCATGACCCCTATTAAAGCCATCAGCAGAAGATACTGATGGGATGTTCCAGAAATGAGATAGTCATGCAAGGAGCAAATGGCATCCTGCAAGTGATTACTCTGAGCTTCTCAGAAGCTGAAGCAAAAGGAGCAATGGAACCTGGGAGATGCTGGAATCTTCATGGCTCAACTTCAAAGAACTTGACTGGCAAAGCAAAGATAATAAGCGGCGAAATCCTAATCTAAGATGTTCTCAAGATCAGAAGGATCCACCACTATGGATAAAGCCTCAGTGACTTGCACCCTCAATTCTGCATAGGGAAGTTAAAAATGAATGCTGTTGCCAATAATGAGCTCAGTGGCCAAGACAGCTGGTTTCTAGTATTGTCCGAGTAAAAAGAAGAACTCAGGAAGCAAGTCTGACCTGTCAAGAAAGGAGCAATCAAGAGCGAAGGGCATTATTTATGGAGCATCCACAATGATGTTAGGCGCATCTGAAAAAGGAGCCAAATCCAGGAGAGTTTTTAAATCTAATTATGGAATCAACAACAGAGGGAGAATTGGCTGAGAGTCATTTGAAACAATCGCTAGCCTGGTTTCCAAAGGATTGGTAACCATTTCTGGTAGTTCCACAGAAGGACTAGCCACTGGTGCCAGACTGGGTGTATGAGTCCTGGAAGGGCCATAAAAGAGGTTCCGTTGTACAGAACAACTCATCTGCTGGAAGAGCTGAAGACCTTGATCAGACAAACTTTTGAGTAGCTGTTGGTACCATGACTCAGAATTTGACACATGAGCTGGATGAGAAAGGGATCTCAGACTTATATGATAGTTGACATTATGCACTCTACAATCCATTAAGCTCCAATTTTGGAGAAATTAATCTCAAAATTAATGAGATAAGCTCTCCAGAGAAGAAGTTAGAATGATATGAGCCAAGAGGTTATGAGAAGGAAATGTAAAAGGGTGAACATAAAAAGCATTCTTAATTGGGCTGTGAAATGAACATTGATGGCAAGAGTCTCCTGTCAAGGATGAGGAGAAAATCAGAAAATCGAGGATGCTGGACCAAGAATCATGAATATGACGGTGGGTCATATGCCCTGACGGGGAAACCCAGATCCTGGGATTAATATTGTCACGAGTAAATCAATCAACCCAGCATGACATTAGATCATGGGGACTTCACTCTGAGTAGGTGGTAGCGAGGAGGAGGAAGAGAGCCACATGCTGAAGGTCATCCCAAGCAGCGTTGAGTATTAGTGATTGTACTCCACTTGAGCAAATGAAGTATTCAACTGAGTGTCTGAAGTGGTGTTCTCCTACCCTGGTCCTTTTCTCGCTGGAAATCTAGGCAAGAGGGGGGATGTGTTGGGATTTTGGCCCATATTCCCAGCTGGCTAGATTACTAGAAATTGCTAGGGGATAATTCCCTAGTGCGAGGTGAATTGAAAATTGGTTAACCCTGATTTTGGGATAACTATGTTTGGGGGATTTTAGGATATTCGCCTGGTTGGATCCATTGGGGATCAATCCAGACAAATGCTTAAGATCTCATCAGGAAGAGTTGCCAAAAAAATAGGGGCATCTGATAGTGATTAACTATCAGGTGTAACAATTGGGATTGGTCATGTTTCATAACTGATATATTGGGAATGTAAGTAGTAAGTTGTAAGGCGAGTGATGCCACCTGCATCTAGCAAATTGATCAGTTGGTTTGCTACCTGCTTTAATGGGTAACAAGTCCCATTACCTAAGCAGGTCAATAGCCAAGTATGAAAAATTCACTTGGATTGAGAGGAAAACGTTAGGGACACGTTTTCTAACTCTTTCCATTTTAGGTCTCAAGGATGTCCAATGACAGAATCCTAGCCAGGCTGGGGAAGACCATCTCTGCTGAGACGAGGATGGGTGATTCAATGGAAATGGCTGCCGTTTCATTGAAGAGGTGTCAACCAAGGGTTAGACGGCTGAATCCCCACTATAAATTCCCTAGAATTTACATATAATAAAAAGAGTTAGTTATTTTACAGTATATACAGTTTTACATTATACAGTAGATATACCAGTGTAGTAAACTATGTCAGCATCCATTTGTTCTATTTTTCTCAGGATATTATTGCTGTGTGCAATAATTGGGAGACACTTTAAGGAAAAGAGTAAGGATCTGAGCAGGGATCAAGAGAAGAAGAGGAATCAAATTGGGGATTGCTACTGACTGTGTGTCAAACAGGAGAAACTGTCAACAGGAATCTCAGAGAAATTGGGTTAGACAGTACAATGGAATGAATCCCTATTTCGAGACATCTCAAGTATTTTGAGCAGAAATACTGGCCGAGCTTTGGTATGAGAGCTAAGAATTCCATTCAACTATGGATAATAGTCGTCATACTACTATCAACTGATTATATCAACTATCATACAACGCTGACAAATTGCACAAAAACTGAACTTGCGCAAGTATTAAGTTTATAGGGGTTTTTGCCAATAATAATCAATACTTTATAAATTTTTACAAGAGGCCAAAAAGATAAAATTGGTAAACCTCCCTAACTTGAAGCATCTTCAGAAACGTGGAAAGTTAAGTTTAGACCAGTATTTCAGTCTGTATGACCAAACAACCAAATTGCAAGCTCAAAAATCAGAGGCACTGCTTCTTGAATGACGTTAAATTGAGCTGGAAGAGATTTTTCCAGTGAGCGCCAATAGGTCATAAATGTGAATAGAAACCCAGAAATGAACCAGGGTATCACGGCCTGGGTCCAGGGTTTGAGAGCTGTTAAAAATTTGATTGGGTTGAGTGGTTTTAATTTCTTCATGATAAAAGAATGATTTGGCCAATGAAATTTTATTGGATTTTTAAAAGTAGAAAATTAACCATTAATTTTCTCAGTGTGTTATGACTGCTGAAATAGACGATTGATTTGAGGATTAGCTTAGGCAAGCTTGAGATTGGGGCCCTTGAGATTTTCCATACCTGACAAACAATGAGTGAGGGGGAAAACGAATTATTTAGAACTGACTTTGAAATTTTTGGTGGTGGGATGAGTCAATGTTCATTCATCCATGGACGCCAGAATTGTCAATTTTCTTCTATTTGATTACTTGAGTAACTGCATCTCACCTGAAGGGCAGTGTGAGACTCCCAAGGCCACCCAACATAGGGGAAGTTCCATGATGTTGGAAATGGGTTTGGGATGCACAACCCGCATGCACCTGGTCACTTTAGGGTCCGTTGGTCCAAACTAGGACTATTGGGAGTGGGTTGTTATACTGCCGGGGATGGTTTCAAACTCATGTCAGCATATCTCAATGGCCCAATGCTATTGGTGAGATTTGCAAAAGATCTGATATCAGATGCTTTATTTATCAAAGATACATTCCTGTCAGGTCTTGTTTCTAATGATTTAGAGCTCTCAAATATTTATGACAAAGGATCATATACCTTGACTTTATTTGGGCCTTTCATCCCAAGAGAATTACAACTTCCTAAAAAATAGGCTCAAATCCCCCTAATTCATTTTATTAGTTTGGTTGATTTTAATACTGGAACAGGAGGCGAGATCCTCAAAGGGAGATCTGTTACCCAACGTTCATATACCACATGGGAGAGGTTGCCCTGTGAAACGAGATGAATAGCTTCCCTTTTTCAGACCCTTTTTTGATGGAAAGGGAACACCTCATGATCCAAACGGAGGGGGCAATCCCCCAGACTTACAAGCATACCATGGACTAACGCTGGTTAAAGGAAATATATGTCCAAATTGGTACTAGGGGTGTGCGTGATGGTCAGTCCAGCGTTACATCCAGGGCGTTAAACCGCACCAGCTTTATTGTAAATAATGATGGTTCATTATGGTTTCCTGGAGAACGTAGTTTTGAAACTCTTTGATTTACAATAAACCCAAATCTTGGAGAATCTAGTTTCAGTTAATAACTTAAGTTCAGGCTTACTTGAGCTACAGTACTACAGAGGCTGATGATATGCACTTATTAGTTTGTTTGAGCTTAGTACCTCTCCCAAAGAATGATTATTCGCCCTTATGTGTTTATTAGTTTTTTTCCTGAGACTAACCTTCTTTGTTGGTTAACTTGCTTTAATAAACCCCCCACTAGTTTTACGTTTTGAATTGTCACTTGGTTTACCTGTGCGCGGACCCCCTTGAGTGGGTATCTAACAACATAGGTCGTTTTATTTTGTCAAAAATAGTAATGGAATCTGGTGCAAACTTGGGCCGCCCTGAGCCCCTCCAGATCAAGGCACCCAAGCACCCCCACATTAATATGCACTTGGTTATGGACTCCGCCCTGAGGCCCTATCAAGTTTTGGTATTTCTTGTATGCCTAGTTATTTATACAATATTGTAAACGTTATCCTTTGTCCCCCTGTGCTCAGGCACCTTACAAGATGCTCTCTTCCCTTTTATACTAACTATTAGTTCTCTTTTTGCGTGTCTGTGCATTTCACTACTTCATCAGGAATGAGAGAGTTACAGAAACTCTCTTGACACTGGTTCACTTCATGACTGAGGAACTTAACTGGTTCTTAAAAAATGATCACTTGCATCTCTTCAGCTTGAGGTTGTTCTCTCATTCAGGAGTAAAACTCCTTCAGGTGTGCCAGATAATTTAGAATGTATTGCTGAAACCATGGGTTGCATAAGCAAATGAGCACACTTAAAATCTTCAGATCTCTGAGTATCTGGCCCATTACTCTATGGAATTTAGCCAGGTGTTTTACACGTTCCTTGTGACATATGTTTCAGTTCATACACTCCTTGGCTGTTATCATCACACACCTCTCCTGGTCTTCTGGTGAAAGCTCCATCTGCCAATATTCGTTTGCAACGTTCATAGTTGGGAAGAGATGCAATTCTTTGAGTAATTTTAGTACATCATCAACGCAAGGTAGTGGGTACAAATTTTTTAGATAAGGTATTAAATCTTATGTAAACCTTGACCATTTGGTCAGTTCCATACTTCTTCTGCACAATAAGAGGGTTACGCTTAAGAACCTTTGTAGGGGTGTAATAGTCCTTAATAATTAAGTTGTTGTAACTCTTTAAAAAGGCTTCTTATTCACTCTTGGAATGGCGGTAAGGTTTTCATAAAAAATATATAGTGTCTTCCAGCGTCAAACTTGTAAACTTTTCCCTAGCACAGGCCATAATCATTAGTCCGCTGCTAAAATATCTGATTACTGATTAAAATGATTCATTGAGCTAAGTTCTTCATATGTAGTTGGCTATTGCATTATAATCTCTTCAATGCTGGCAATGGCAGAATTTATACAACGTCAGAATAGTGGTACGTCTTTGCTTTGGCTATGGTTTGGCCCTTCATGATCTTTAAGGTGCTTGAAAATGCTTCTAAACTAAACTTTGTTTTCTTTTAATATGGAGAATATTAAACCCTAGGCATCACCTAAAGTTCCTGGTCTCTAACTCATTTTGAGACAATAATTCTTAAGCATAGTCTGTTCCAGTATAATGTTAACAATGTTGACCAGCATAGTTTCAGTTATTTAATCATTTAACCAAGTTTGGATTTTTGCCCACATTATTCAGCTCCATCAATTATGATTAATCTGCTTATCCACTAGTAGATTCATTCCACTAGTGGATGTGGGAGCTATCAAATATACAATAACTATTTCTCAGAGAAATATTACTACCAAATATTTATAGATCCACTGGTTCTTTTACCAGATCTATGAATGTTTTTTTGGGGATCATCCCTGACAATAAACTAAGTTATTAGGGTGTCGATTTTTTATTAATAAATTAATTGACTTTTAGATCTCAATTTAAGTTAGTTGCTGATTGACTAAGGGTTTATGAGTTGCTAGGCGACTGATGATACTTGTGATAGAGCAACTTTTAAGTTAACCTTTTTAGGATTGCAACCTACTGTTTATGGTAAGAGTCCCATTACCTAAGCAGGTTGTTAACCTGATAAGAGAGATTTGATGGGGTTGAATGAAGACGTTGGGAAACATACTTCGTTTCAACCCAAAAAAGGACAATTTTGAGTATGGGAGAAAAACTGATTAAACTGATGAGGAAGATCATTGTTTTGCACAACCCTGGAGGGCTATTTCATCATCAATGACCAACGGTTCCAATTGGGGCGCCAACAGTAGAGTCAGTCACCAAATTCACTATAAATTTACTCTTAATTTCTTAATAAAGCAGACCAAATTTAAATAAAATTTTTAAAATATAGTTTTATAGTTTATACTGTTTGCTCTTGTTTAAAGTTAGAAGGAAAGTAATATCCTTAGTCTATACTAATGCTGTGATCTCCGCGGACTATGTGGTGAGAAGGAAGAAGAATCATTGAACCTAATCCTATGTTAAGTTCAACATAAGTGACGGTAAGAATCTCTGAATCTGAGCTTAGTTTCAGTTATACCAAAGGGAAAGAATTCCCCTATTAAAATTCAAGACCATTCAAGATTATGACAAGCACCTGGTTGCCGTTGGACCTAATAACCTTCTTGTCTAAATAAGCTCAACCAGAGTATTAATCTTCACATTATCACTGACCCATACAATTTCTTGTCAACAAGTTGAAAAACGCCCATACAAGGAACCTGTGAAGTTGAACGAGGGAGCTGAAGCAAACCACTATACAAAAAGAGTAAATGGATCACAGATTCAAAAATTGGTACTCATTCCAAAAGAGAATTTGTTTTCTTGCTTATAGTTTTAAAAATTGGTTCTCACTACTGTGGTAATTTGAGTTTTAGAAAAATTTAATAAGAAGATCACATCAATAATGTTTTGTAAAAACGAATTACAAAAGCTTGGTATTGAATTAGAAACTGTCAACAAGAACGTGCTCACTTCAATATTACAGGCCAAATTCACTGCATTGGAAAACTGGGTCATAAAGACTGAGAAGAGGTCAAACAAGCTGAGAAAATTAAAAATGACTTCTGTGGAAAAGTCAGCTCCTTGAAGCGCAAGGAGGGTGAGCTAATTAAAGAATTATTATTTCAGAAGGCCAGCATGAAAAGCAGATTGAGAATGTGCATGCTGGATTACTGAAAAAGTAGTGTGACTATTGAAATGCATAGAAGAACTTGAGAATAACCAATGTGATTGTGCGCAAGTAGAAAGAAGAAGCTGACAAATAATAAAAAACTCCATAAGGGAAGATTTCACCACCAGAAACATATCTGGGTCATTTGGAGCAAACTTGAGAATGACTTTCAAATTTACTCATATTGTAAATTGGGTCATTGGGCAGGGTCTCCTGACATTGGAACCACAGATAAATTTGGAGCACATCAAAAACTTGCATTTTATGGGGATAATTCTACTGCGTTTTTCTGATTAATAAGGATGACAATGTTTGGATTCAGTGACTGACAAAAGGCAGTGACCATGAATTTCTTGCACACAGATTGCCAGAATTTGGCGTTACCCATCTAAATGGGGACAATCGGGCTTACAATGAGGCTAAGGAAGCCATTATGATTAAATTCAGAAGCCCTACGCGAAAATCTAACTGCAACCAGGAATTCATTAGGATTCAATACCAAAAAGACAAGACCCTTGCAGCTTTAGTGGACTGATTCATCTAGAAACCCAGATCCTGGCTGATGTGAAAGTGCTACCTATTTTGACGCCCAATTGTGGTGCAAGCAGCGCTTAAGCCCTATTTGATTTACATCAAATGATGGCTTCCATGCTAGTGACACCAATGACCATATCTCAGATGGTGGATCATCTAAAATGTTAGGTGCTACCTTTAAAGCATCAAACTGAGCATTAAAAGTGATTCATACTTATTAGGCTTATGCCAGATGCACTTGCTGGTGCTAACGCATGAAACCCAATATTGTGGCTGACAGCTGAGGGCTATGGTCAGCCAAGAGGAAAGGGACTACTTTATATGTAATATTGGACGAAACTTTGTTCATTAAAATAAACTTAATGACTTATATAGAATAAGATATATAATATATTCTGCTAAAAAGGTACTTTATTAAATTATTAGGTATTGATATTTATAGGGTGCTTGGGGACACGGTGCCTCTTGGAATTTGTGGCCCCATCCGTTCAGGATCTTTCCTGGCCTTCCAGATTGATCACCTGTTTTGAACTCTCATCAGATTTCTCCACCCTTGTGGCCAGATCAATGGAAAGTCCGCTCTACATGACTCAGGAACTGGGGATGTAAATATTTCCCAAATTCGAGTAATTCAATTAAAACCCTAAATTCATCTACCAGCTGATAACATAGAGTTAAACCCCATTCTAAAACTTATTGGGCCATTTGGGAGTTGTGTTACTCATATGAATGTATCAGCCATCCCCCTGTACAAGGCTTCCACCTAAACCAGGGAGAGTCCTGACAATAATTGAGCTCAATATACTGTCTTTTTGTTGAGATAAATAAGAAGCCAAAAAATCAAGTCATGATGGGAAACAAACCTGAAGTACAAAAATGAATGGACAAGACACAGATCAACCATCATAGTGTGGGAGACCAGGAATTGTAGCCACCCAATGTTAGAGCAGGAAGCCCAAGGAGCAGGTCACTCTAGTCCAGCAAAGGATAAGGAAATAAGTCAAGAGTCAGGAAAAGGGCCCGCAGTCTATACAAGGAACATTCTGGCACTGCAGTTGAACCTATTTCTCTTAATATTATAATGAATATATATATATTTCCAACCTCTTTGTAGATGATGAAACAACCAATTCACTATATTAGGTTGTTAATATGGACGTGAATGCCATTATCTGAGCCAACACAAAGGGTACAACCTTGAAATTTGGAGGAAGTGTCTCAACTGTATGCTTATAAGCTAATGGACAAGATTAGTTCTACTGAGAATCAGAAAGAATTTACTCAATATGAGATTAGATGAGGCTAAATATCTATTCCTATTAGCATGATCAAGGAGTCTTTCCCTGAATTATCCACGCAACTAATTCATTCTCTTCATTTTGTGAATAATGCAGCCATTCACTCAATAAATACTATATTATAGTATTATGAGTGTACCTATGTGGATTCATAGTCAACTGGGTGAGAGTGAGGGCGATCATAGACAGTGGAGAGCCCATAGACTTTTTTGACTAAACTGGTGAAACACGTGCAGTTTTGCTGGATCTAGAACATTGTAAGTAATATGAAATAGTTGGCCCAGATATTACAATATTTTGTGGAGCCTACAGTGTGCTGCCAATCCAGTTTTGGATAACTTGCGGTATCATCTCCTCCATATTATTGACCAATCAGATATGACATACTTATTGGGACAGATTTACGAGAAAAATAAAGTGAAATGTGATTTGAGGAGGATACCCTGGTAATTTGGGCAGATCCTGCCCTTGGTATATCAGTGGGAAGGAGAAACTCCAATGATAAAGAGGAGCAATTTTTAAACTTGATTTACCATGAGGGCATCATTACCATACAGTACTAATCAGTTGGACAAAAATGGAGGAAAAGTCTAAGAGAGAGCCAAAAAATCTTGGGATACCCTTGAGAACTAAAACAATTATTACTATACCACTGGGAATGCAGGCAATCGTTAATACATGGTTGACGATTAAAAACTGGAGCAATTATCTTGAGAAGTTATAAGCCCATGAAGAAAATTTAGAACTAAGTCATGTGTAGCACTGGGGATTCCTATTCCGGGACATGGTGCAATAAGCGTGCTACTAGCTAATCTTGGAGAGACACCAATGAAGATAGAGAAACCTAAAGTTATTGCATTTCTGCATCTAATTATGATGGCTAGGTCAACAAATTACATGATTTCAGAACGTTAACAAAAATGGGATTGTTGGCAGAAACTGCTTAAAGGGTCAATATTTTAGTGGATCAAGAGCAGCTGGTTGATTTATTTAACAGCAGCAAGAAGAATTCTGGTTTTTTGAGAGATAATGGGAAATATTTGCCCAAGAGGACCATGACCTTAGTTTTTCAAAGAGCGTAATTCATAAGGTTGACATATGGGGAATATTTGCCAATAAGGACGAGTCCTGTACAAAGGTCTATAACTTCTAAAGCGGTGGTCAGTGAAGAAATCAGCAAGCTAATTGAGCATGGGCTCCTCTTTCCATTGTTGAGCCATGGGCGAGTCTGATCCTCCAGTGTAAAAAAGAAGTACAGATCAGATTGATTAGTGATCAATTATCACCAATTGAACAATATCACTAAGAAGGATTATTTCCTAATGCTGAAAATTTATGAAGCACTTGATTGCCAACGGAATGCCAAATACTTTTCAGCAATAGACTTGCTTCATAATATTGAAAATCAATTTCCAAAGGAGGATCAGGAGAAGTGTGATAACTACTTCACAAGGACTTTATCTGCCAATCTGAATGCCTCAAGGACTGTGCAACATGCCAGCCACATTCTGAAGAGCAATGGACTCTATTCTCAGTGATCTGAAGATATCCTAAATTTTAGTATATCTGGACGATATCAACGTATTCAAAAGGACCTTCACGGACCATTTAAAGCACTTAGAAGAAGTGTTTAAGCTCCTGGCGATGGCAAACTTGAAGTTTAAGCCAAGGGAATGTCATTTCTCCAAGAAGGAGCATGATTACTTG
This sequence comes from Massospora cicadina, assembly GCA_022478985.1. NCBI lineage: Eukaryota > Fungi > Entomophthoromycota > Entomophthoromycetes > Entomophthorales > Entomophthoraceae > Massospora > Massospora cicadina. The sequence goes on along the minus strand of JAKSZP010001942.1, from coordinate 20,077 downwards.
GGGTATTTAATATACTCTGGCGGGCTGCAACCCCAACAGCAGAAGATTATGGCTTTAAATGGATGTCAATACTGAAGAACGTTCAGGATATCCGATTAATACTTGGGATTGTTAGCTACTTTCCCAATTCATAAAAAGTTTGCTAGAATTGTGGAGCCTCTATTCAACTTATTTGAAGGATCCAAAAATGATTCGTTTGTAATGATGAGGCCCAGGAATCATTTAATGGGTTACTCCAAAACTTGATGAACAGTCCTGTCTTAAAATAGCCAAATTTTAGTTGGAAAAATCATCAAAACTGATGCATCATAACGGCGATTGATGCCATTTTGAGAAGATGGATAATGATGAGGAAAAACATCTAGTGGCCTATGTGAGAAGAACAATAACACATGCAGAGAGGAATTATACCATGACAGAGTGTGAATGCCTCGCGGTGATTTATGCATGTAAGAAATTCCAAGTATATATCTATGGAACACACTTTAAAGTAATGTCTACTTGTCTTTACTCAGGCTCTATAACCTGAAGAAATTCAGATGAGTGACTGGATCATTGGGCTCAAAATTTACAAGAATATGATTTTAAAATATTATAACAGGACGGAGCATTGCACCAAAACGCTGATTTATCAAGATTTCTAAGTGTCCAAGTTGTTTATCACCATGCAGCCGAGTTATTATGAATAATGATCAAAGGCAATGTTGGGGATGAACCCCAAAAAATTCAAGGTGCACTAAGGAGAGCGATGGAAAACACTGAGATGAAAAATTGACAATTACTCAAAACAAATAATGGAAAACGGCTAATATTCCCAAAGCTTTCAGAATGGGCGGAAATTATTTGAGATGAACATAAAGTTGTCAGTCATGGTGGCTAAAGGAAAACCATGGACCATATTAACCAGTGCTATTGCTGGGAATTGATCAATTATTATGTCAATGACTACCTGGCCTGTTGTGTGGAATTCCAACTCCACAAGCCTCATAGAATATAACAAGCTGCAAGCTAGTACGCCCAAGATTTGTGCGGCACATGGTGTCAATAGATGGGATGGGGCCCCTGAGTATTCGTACAGGAGGCGTGAAATACATTATAGTGTCAATAGACCATCTAATTAGATGTGTAGAAACCAAAGCCTTGAGTAAAGTGGATGCTGTAAGCACAGAAAAGTTAATTTTTAATTAATCAGTTTTTATCATGGATTCCCACAAGTTAACTTGAGTGACTTTAAAACCGATTTTACTCCTATGTGATCCTGAGGCTAGATGAATTGATGGTAATCTGAGGAGTGGTATCAGTTCCATATTGGACAGAAACAAACGGAAAGGTAGAACAAGTAAACAGAATGCTAGCCTCAACACTGAGAAAATTGGTCATGGGAAAATATTCACTTAGAGAACTTACCTAATTTAAGTTACCTTTACCTACAATATTAGTCATCATACGATGAAAAAATGCCATTTGAATTACTATATGGATGAAGTGAAGAATTACTGCCTATTTTGTATTCTGTCATAGGGCCGGAAGTAGGGATGAGTACCAATCAATACCTAAACTGACTGTTAAGTATAATGGTTGTTGGAAAATTAACCAGATGGATTACCCAAATAATATCAGAATTAGGGGTTGCAGTTAGTTCGGCGTGATTTCCAGCTAATTGCCTAGTTCAATATTATCTTAATGTTATAATTGCTGATTTGTGCTCCCCATTTGGGTGGGTTGAGCCCCTTTGAAGTATTGGGGATAACTCAATAGTATTATTAATCATTTTAGGTTTTGTGGAATCTGAGTTTGAAGCCAACTGCCATCTGTGGGCTGTTGTGGGATTTTCCAGCAGAAAGCCGACATATTTGTTATAATATTCTGACAATCTTAAATTAACACCAACTACCAATTGTGGACATTCGTGACATTCACAGCGCAAAGCTAATATATTCATTATTAATCATCTGAAAATGATTTTGCTGCATAATTTATAGTACCGGTTACTCTAGCTGAGGATGCTAAAGTTATAATTAAAATAGAAGTTTATATACAGCTAATTAGCAACTCATGCTGCGTATGAGTTGACATAATATTTGGTAATAGGGGCAAAAGGAATGGGAGGGACTCGCTATCATGGACAACTGACAGTTGTTGAAGCTCTAGCTTGGATGGCTGAAAAGTTTTCATAGGTGCAGTAGCCTAGAGTGTAAATAGTCATCCTTCCCTCCAAAAGAAGATCTCTCTTTCACCCACTTTCTATTTATTTGAAGTAGCAAGAGCCAGTAGCTAGGTAGGGAAAGCTGGGGCCTTCACGTGGCGTGACCAAGGAAAGCTCATGGAAACACAGGTAAGTAGCCAACACCAGAACCCAGAGAGGCGCCTATAAGGGCCTGTAGTGGCCTGGATGGGGTGTGGGATGGAGGCTAATGATTGTAACCCAACCTGTTCTTGTGAGTGCTTTCACTCTCCTTTGGGGGAATATGGAAAGGAAGGGGGAGGCAAGAGTCGGGCGTATCATCTGTCAAACTACTTCCCTATGAGGTGGGGCGTGGCAAAAGCAGGTCTTAGTGATAAGGGTGGGGCAATACTGATTGGCTAGGCTTTGGCTCACCTGTCTACAATAATCACCGCGGTTTTCTAGGTTGGCCTGAAACCTGGATAGGGCCAGTAACTTATGTGGGCTTACACTGATGTAACAAAAGGGGAGCACTCATGTACCAAAATGATGGTACTGACCTGAAAGGGCTGCAATGGTTCCCACACAAAAAGGGCCCAGAGAGAAAACTTCATCACAAAAACAAACTGGAGAGACCAACTCCATTAAAAAATCAACAGTGGTGGTGGCCTCTGATGCACAGGGGGCTTTGGTCTCCTTTTCATCAGTGGCTGCTAATGGATTTGGGGTCAGAACCAAGCTTTTCAAAGTGGGGAACTCTGGCCCTCTAAGAATCTGATGGAGAGCATGGTGGAGAGCCTCAAGAGGGTTCACGCCATGGAAGTGAAGACTGAATGGTCTAAGGAGATGCTCATGGTTAGGGTGATTGAGATGTGTGGGTTTGACTCACTTCATATTTCACGTTTACCTCCTGGGTTAAAAAGTTATGACCTTCCAGCATAAGCTTCAAAAGGAACAGGGTTTGGAAGCCAGTTTAAGCACAAAGAATGAGGAGGTCATATGTCTTGACATCAGCACCAAGATTGGAAGGTTCATTCTGAGGGACATATCACCTGTGATCACTAGAGGGGCCATGATGTTTCAGCTGAAAGTCTTTTGCAGAGTGATCTCCTTTAATGAGAACAAGCTGGTAAATAACTTGAAGCAGAAGGACGGTAGCTTGAAAAAGTTTACCGTAGGATCTGGGGACTGGGTTTTGAACGTTGAACTTTCGAAATAATACAAGGAGTTGCCTCGTTCAGTTACTGTGGGGACCTGGAGTGTCCCTGTGGTACCGCTGGACAGGTGCTTCTTGTGTGATGCAAAGGGGCATGTCAAAGCCAAGTGTCCTCAGGTTCAACCTCCTGCGGCAGTGGCCAATCTTAGCAAGCCTAGCGCGGGGGTGCCAGCAATGGTGTTCCCTGAGAAAGAGAAGATGTCACTCCAGAAGGCGTTAGAGAAGCTGACTGAGATGTCAGACAAAGCAAGGGAGGAGGAAGAGGCTGGCATCACTTTGGAGGCGGTGACTGAGATACTGAAAGGTGCCATTAGGGTCAATAAGAATTCAAAGCGTTACCAGAAGGCGAGGGAAGCAGCTAGACTCCAAATTGAGCTTTGTGGCGCTTTGTCCCAGTCCGCAAAGGACATTTTGGAAATGGTTGCCTCCCAAACGGATGGGGTTCTCCCCATCACATGATTGCGTAAGAGGCGAGCGACCATTAGGGAGTGGTGGGATGGACCATGCAAAGCCCATAGGGGAAGAGGCGGAGGTGAGGGAGGTGTTGCCTGCCACCAATAGTGGGCCAATGCCTTCTAATCCAATGCCTTCAACCGAATTGAGGGGTCTATCAAGGGCCCTGGCAATGTGAAGATTCCAGAGGATGTTATGACCAAGCAGCCTCCACACCAACCAGTCTAGCACTGGAAAAGGGAGGAAGAAACGTGATCAATCTAAAATAGCTGTAGTAGAAGAAGATGAGGACCCCCAGATCCTGAAACTTAAGCCTCCTCAGTTTCAAACCTATGGCAATCAGGGTTGAATTTGATAACGCGCGAGGTCTGAATGGACTCAAGCAGCAGCAGATGGTGAAACACTGATTGCAACAACATGGATTATATTAGCTTCCTCACTGAGACTAAGTCCAAACCTGGGGTGGAAGAGGACTGGCTTTCCAGTTTCCTCTGAAGAAATCATACTCTCACTTGGTGGATCAACCAAACTTAGACTCGCCCTTAGGGGAGAAAGAGGAGGGGGAGAAGCCAAAGGGGGTATCTTGGTCTGATGGCGGACAAGGTCAAGGTGTTTGATAAAAGGGTACAGGTTCCTAGAAGAGCAGTAATAGTAATGTCACTGTTGGAGAGGAATCAATTTGGTTTATAGGAAATTATGCACCCAATTCTGGATCTGAATGGAAGGCCTTCTTCCAGAAGGTCATCCTGAGGATCCAGGAGGAAGGCATTGAGGGGTTGTTAATGCTGGAGGGAGACATGAACTGTGTCTGCTTTAGCGATGACTGAGTTGGGGCTTCAGGCAACTGGAGTCTTGATCCTGGAGCCCACAAGTTGCCGGTTTAATGATTGACCTCAGCCTACTGGATGTGTGGAGAGTGGACCGTGGTGAGGAGGGGGAGACTAAGTGGACACACAACCAGGGGGATCATTTCATCCGCATTGACCTTGTGTTGGTGCCCCAGCCTCTCCAGAGTCACTGCAAGTTGATCCTTCAGAATCATGATCCAGGTGCTTCAGACCACAGGCCCCTTGAACTGAAGATCAGTGACCCTCAGGTTGCTTCTGCAGGGAAAGGGATCTGGAGATGGAACTTTGAACTCCTGAAGTGGAGTCCACTTCAGGATAACGGAAGAAGGTGAGGTAATGGAGAAACCAGATTGTGAGGAAGCCAGATGCTCCAGTAAAATGGTTGCAGATAAAAGCTGAATGTTAGGAGAGTGTCTGTAACTCTTTCGTTCCCAGAAAGATGGTGTGGAATGCAAACCCACACTGCTAGGGAACTAGCCATTAGAAGAATGGGAAACATGGCACCTCAAATGGTGCCTGTACAAAAGGGACCCAAGGCAAGGGTGTAAAGCGCGGTATACAGTACCAGGTAAGTGAGAAACAGCACACCTTGAGTGGACCTCAGAGGGGAGTCCATAATCAAGTGTAAATTGGTGCCAGTAGGCTTGGGTGCCTCAATCTGAAAGGGACCTGAGCGGCTTTAGGGAGCACCTGAGCTTTTCGTAAATTGAGATAGTATGTAATGGCCAACATAGTTGGAGACCTCCTCAAAGAGGTCCGCCCCTCAATTTCGCCCAAGGAACCATAAGTAAACGTAAAATAAAGGGTGAATTTATTTGAGAAAGTCGACCAACAAGGAGTATTGGTTGCAAAAACATATTTAAAATGGGTTGGGGTAACTATGGGTATGCAGAAGTGTGCCCAAGCCTTGACGCTCCAATAGACAAACGCTTCCATCCAATTTGGTAAAATACACCGAAAGTGCCTTCACTTGAGTGATCAACTGAAGCTTTATTCTACCCAAGCACATGAATTTGCAACTCAAACGGGATTCAAACCATCATTTTCTAATTAATTGAATCAAACAGTCTTCGTTTGTTACATAGATCGTTTGTTTCAATGCCTGGGCCGAGACATGGGGCTGGGCGTTTTTCACACCATTAGTACCAACCTGATCATATTTTGCTTGTACCCAGCGTTGGTCTAAAGTGTGTTTCAGGTCAGGAAGACCCTGAAGTTTCACCTTCTAGGCCTCCTTTCACCCAGCCTTATCTTTGGCGTTGGTTCCCACTACAAGTCATCCAACCATGACTTTACCCTCTCCTCCTTCTTGGGCTCCACCCCCCCTCCAGGGGCGTTTGCTAAGGAGAAGATCTTATGTGCAGGTGGCAACTTCATAGCAGCAATGTCTGGATTGGGCTTTGATCCTGCAGCCTCAGGAAAACAATTATGGAATGATTCAATCTGGACTTGGGAATGTGCACAGTCACGTGCCAGCACCTAACTGTTCTTGGCTGCGTCAAACCCCTTCCAGGAGACCAGGTACTCCAGTCTTCTTTTAACGCGGCAGGAGGAAACTATTTCTTCCACCTCCCACTCTGGCGCCCCATCCACGAGATAAGATTTGGGAGTCGCAGGTGGGGGCCCTCAAACAACGTCAATTTGCTCTCATGAAAGTCAGAGAAGATCCAGAACGTGGAGGGAAGATTCAACTGGTATGAGGCATGACCCACCTTTCTAACTACACGGCAAGGACCAATCCTCTTTGGACCCAGCTTTTTGCATGGCTGCTTGATAGGGATGTTGTAAGCATCAAGCATCACGAGTTCCCCTTCCTTGTCGCTGGACCCACTCAGCGCTTTACATCAGCGTTCTCCTTATACACTAGCATAGCCGCCTCCAAACTTGTGGACACCCCCTGGTGGATCCTCTTGATGGTCTTAGCAAAGTCCAACACCACTTCCATTATGGAGCCACAGCTGGGCTCCATGTTAAAAGCATTAAAGCCATGGTTAGAAAAATAGGGTGAACAACTGATTGATGAATGCAAAGTGTTGTTGTAGCTAAATTGGGCCATGGGAAAGTGAGGAACCCAATCTGAATGGTCTGCGGTAGTGTAACAACGCAGAAATTGTTACAGGCACTGGTTCAGTCGCTCACTATGCCCATTTGATTGGGGGTGATAGGCAGTTGAACGGCAGGGGCAAATCTGAAGAGTTTTACACAACTCTTCCCAAAAGATGGAGGTGAACTGGGGTCCCCAGTCACTAATGATTTCTTGAGGAATCCCATGAAGCGCAAATACATGTGTGACGAAGAGCCTGGCCATTTCAGCTGCGGTTATGGTCGTTCTGTAAGGAATAAAGTGGGCGAACTTTGTAAAGCGGTCCAACACCACCATGATGGCATAATACCATCAGAAAATGGGTAATTTCACAATGAAATCCACTGATAGGGAAGTCCAGGGACCTTCATCCTTTTGGACTGGTACCAACAACCCCGCTAAAAGTTGCAAATTGAGTTTCATTTGATTGCAGTGTCGGACATTTTCCTTCTAAACTTTTGAAAAAGAATGTTGGAGGTAATAATGCCCCCAAATCCACTACTATGATCGGCCAATTACATGTCCAATCTTTGAACAATATTATGGTTAACGAGGATATGAGTACCAATGGCGAAAAGACCTTGGCGGATTCTCGGTGGAACCCTACCCATTGGGAAAATATGTTTTATAATCAAAATCAGCTTAATAAGGTAAGAACTGATAGTAGAATTGTTCCAACTCCTCAGCCAAATTTGAGGTGTCCATCACCACACAGGTCTGTTCTCCCCCAAGGTGAGAAGATTTTACCCGCTGGTGATTGGGTGCAATTTAACAAATCATTACCACATGGGTTGGTTTTGCCGCAAAATATTTACCCTCGTTCTGATAGGCTGAAAGCCTATATTTCCTAATTTAATGACTCAGCTTTTTAATACTATAGCCCCAAATTCCCATGGCCCCAAGATTCAAACTAGTTTAAATATAAATTACTAGTATCAAATAGAGGAGCTTTTTGGCTTGCCCCGCATAAACAATAAAAAAGATAAAAAACTTTAAAAAGCGTTAATTATTACTTTTAATTGAAAAGCAAGTTTCATATATTTTAAGAATAATTTGTGTCATCTATTGGCGGATCCCACAAAATGATGCTCACTACAAGGGATCACCCTGTATACTTTGATAAAGTATTAAAGCAATGGAGAGTGTCCCCCGTTGGGTGCAAAATGGGGAAGGGGCTGAAGACAATGATCAAATGGACAGCCCTACCACTTTGATGTTTGAAGAAGAATGATTTGAGCGCATATTAATACCTGAGTCTCGACGCATCACCTGGATGGCCACTGAAGCCATGAGAGACCTTACTCATGGCATCCTTAACCCTGGCGACATTGCATCCTGCAAACGAGCATCATTGATAGAGGAACGCCACTTGTTTCTCTATGAGACTAGTGTCCTCCCAGAGACCTATAGCCAGTATACAAATTTGACCACCTACGTACACAAGTTTGCTCACCCCGCCTTGGTCCACATGATGCATCTCTTAGCCAGACATCACAAAGAGCTACATTGACACCTAGATACCCATGTATCTCTGAATTTAGCCTATGATAAGTTGTACCAACTGACCTCTGAACATCTTGGAGCAGTCAGATCTGGTGTGGAAGCTAATCGCAACTTCATCATTCAGCTGCATGATCAACTTACTACCATGGACACTGGGATTGTAAAGTATGTCGAGGAGGCCATGAAGATCTTTAGGGATAAACTGAACGCTTCCACCGCTAGCACCAGCTTGTTGTTGGAGGAGTTTGCTAATGAACTTGAAAAGCACAATGAGCAAATGCACTGGGACCTTTTAGCCCCCGACTCCATCCCTCAAGAGGAATATGAACAGCGTGTGGCTGTGGTGGAGCGACAGTTAACTCAGGCCTTTTCACATGTTGATAAGCTCAAACGCCGTCTGTTGCTTGAACCATCTAGCGCCACCTCCACCCTTGCGGCCAAGGTTGTTCAGCTAGAAAAGGAGTTAGCTCTCAAAGCTTCATTTGAAAATACCAACTATTTGGCGCGTCGCCTTAATGAATGTGAAACTGAAGCGAAAGTGATAAAAGCTTTGCTGGAAAGCCCTGTGCTGTTGAAGGAAGTATTTAGTCAAATAAACGCAGGTTGAGCGGAAGTATGAGCAGATCAAGGATGGAGTACAAGGACCAAGCTCACACCCTCATGATGATGAAGGGTATAAAAAAATGAAAGAAGAGCTGAAGAAACACGTGGAAGCCGTGGAAACTGCTCAATTAAACCTAAGCTCGCTGGTGATACAACTTTGCTTCCAAGTCAATGCAATGGAGAGCCGAGTGGAAGATCTTGAAACTCACAAATTAGGGATCAAAGCTTGACTGAGACTATGTGAATCTGGGCCCCAAGAAGCCCTCTCCAAAATGAAAACCCAGCTCAAAGCCATGCAAGACCAGTTCAATCGCCTTTTGCGCACCTTTGACCAGTTAAACTATCGCTCTGAAACCCTGGAAACAGAAGCCCAGCTATTCATACCCTTACTGGGGGTGACTTTAGTTCAATCAAACCGACGTTCAAAGACAAGTTTATCCCCAGCGAGGGCAGCATTGCTTCGTTTTTATACGTTTACAAAGCGTCTATGGAAGGGGTGACCAATCGTCAGAAGGCCAAACATATCCTTTCCTGTTTGGGTCGCATGGCACAGGAGGTGATGGTACCACATATGGATGCTCTTAGCACCTGGTCCGAGGTTAAAGTGGCCCTCATGAACACGTTTGGCTCAAAACAGGCTTTAAGCATGAAAAAGCAAGCCTTTATGCGTATGAGTATCCGAAAAGGGGAGTCAGTGGTCACTTTTGCAGAACGATTTTATATGGAAGCCCAGACATATGTTAACTTCAAAGATGTTGACTTTAAATGATGCTGTAGACACCGTTTTGACTGGAGTGGCATCTCACCCTCCTCTAGCGATGCACATCACCTCAGTTAAACGCTATTTCCGTACCATTTAAGATATCAAGGAGGCGTTAATAGATGTCGCTGACTTCCATAAGCCCAAAGTTTCTCGCGGAGCAGTATCCCATCCTCGCGTTTTAACCATTGAGGATCCAAAGCTTAAGCCTTGGGCCCTAGCTATTGAAGACAAGAAGGAGCCCCTTCAGATAATGGGCCCTGAGGAGCAGAAAACCAAAGCAAAACGTCCTGAACGCCCTCGGTGCAAATACTGCTACAAGTTTGGACACAAGGAGGCTGTGTGCTGGAAAAAGAAAGCTGACGTGGAGGAACAGGAGCAGGGAAAAGTAATGTCGGCGTAGGGAAAGGCATACCTATTCCTGACAAATCTCATGTGCCTGATTCATTTAAACAACTTATGCCATTACCTCGCGTTACCAATACCTGGGGATGATTCTGAGGGGGTACAGATGAGGTTGGCTATTTCATTGTAGGAGTACCTGCTGAAGTGGAAGTCCCCAATTGCTTGAACGATGGAGGAGTAGATGAGGCCACCATACCTGAAGAGATGTATCTCTGTCAAGTTCTAGTGGAACTGGCCATTAATGACACTACCAGCGACGTGGATGAGGTCTTGTCTAACCTTATTCGCCCTCTCCAGCCTGGCTATACCCTGCAGTCTATCCAGGGAAATTACCCCGAGACTGCGCACAAATTAGCCTCCACTTTTAATCTTAAGGAGGTCTTAGCACTATCACCCACTTTTGGGGGATACTTACAAAGGTCGAAGTGGTTATCCAAAAAGTTTGGGTGATGGCTATCCTATATACAGGCTCCCCAGTGAACGTAATCTCCTCCAAGTTGATGAAAAAGATCAAACTTGCACCTGACTTGGAGTACAACCAAGACTTTGGAACCGCTGGTCCCAACAACACCCACGCACTTGGCGCTTACTCATCCCTTCCCATTCATATTGGGATGCTTATTCTATCAGCCCTCATAGTGGCTTTGTATAACAACGTCTATGATATGCTCATAGGTACTCAGTTTATTATTGAATATGAAGGTATTATCAATATGAAGCAGGGGTTCCTGTCATTGCTCAATTATGAAGTCCCCTTAGTTCTAGCCAATAAAGAACCCAGCAAGAATGAATTCTCTTGAATGGTTGAGTACCCGCTTTCCACTTTACCTATACATTATACCACCTCTGGGCGAAATACAAAGAAATTGCCTGATTCAGTGGATGCTATCAAAGGTATTCCATTTTATGCGGCTAATGAGGTGGTGATTAAGCCTGGTGAACAACGGGTGGTAGACACGAAAATCAATTTCAAAATCCCGCGCCACTGCTTATTACACCTCTTAAGCATCGACGGAGTTAGCCCTTTTGAGCCTTGGGTATTGCCTAGCGTTTTAGACCCAGCCTATCAGATGCCTATTACTCTGCTGTTGGGAAACCTCACCAAAAAGGACATAATTGTAAGAAAGCATCAGGAGATGGGCCGAGGGTTTTTACTCCCTGGGGAGGAAGTTGAACAAATCCACTCCGTTGGCTTGATGGCAGATTTAGGCCTGCCCGCAGATAACCTGGTATGTACCTTACCAAATGTCCATATCTCGGATGAGCTGACCTCAGATGAGTTGGAGAAAGTGCATACTCTCCTGGATGAGTATGGTGATATATTCTTGAAGTTGGACAATGATTATGGCCACATGAAGGGCTGGTGCCACTCCATCGATGTGGGTGATGCCCATCCCATTAGGTCAAAACCTTATTGTAAGTCAAAGGTGGAGGAGCAACAAATGAGGATGGAACTCACGCAGTTATTAGATGCGGGGTTATTAATTCCTTCGCAAAGCCCTTAGTCCTCCCCCTTTTGCTAATTAAAAAGAAAAACGGAGGTCATTGGATAGTTATGGACTATCACAGGTTAAATAATCTTACAAAAAAGGATAGCTATCCTATCCCAAGCATTGACGACGCCCTGACCCAGCTTTCAGGCTCAAACCTTTTCTCTGCCATGGACTTGGCCAGTGGTTATTGGCAAATGGATCTGTCTCCCCAAGACCAGGAGAAATGCACTTTGATATGTAGTGAAGGTCTTTTCCAACCCACGCGATTACCCCAAGGGTTGTGCAATGCACCTGCCTCTTTCCAGTGTGCGATGGACCACATTTTGCAGGATCTTAAGTTAACCTTCGTCATCGTCTATCTTGATGACATTACCATATTCTTGAAGTCCTTTAACGAACACCTTGATCATTTGAAGGAGGTATTCCAATGCTTACGACACTCAAAGTTCAAGTTAGAACCTTCGAAGTGTACTTTTTTCCAAACAAATTAGACTTCCTTGGACATACCATTTCTCAAGAGGGTATATAACCCATAAAAGATAAGGATGAAGCGATTGCCAGAATGCCTCACCCCAAAAATCTACGGGATATACAGGTATTTCTAGGGATGATGGGGTATTACCATCAGTTCATCCCTAAGTTTGCCCAACTCAGCGAGCCCCTTGTTCGTTTACTGAAAAAAAATATTCCTTTTCAATGGGGCACTGAACAGAAGGCTGCTTTTGAGACAATGAAGCTGCTGCTACAAAAACGGCCTATCCTGAGGCATCCCAATTATGAAAACCGTTTATTTTGTTTACAGACGCCTCAGACTAAGCCGTTGGGGCCATCCTAGCCCAACTGGATGAAAAAGGGGTAGATTGTCCTGTCTCATATTTTAGTAAGATGCTATCAAAGGCGGAATGCAACTATAGTGTTATCAAGAAGGAGTGTCTTACCATTCTACTAGCAGTAAAGCACTACCGCCCTTTCTTGTATGGGACCTCTTTCACTGTGATTACGGACCACACATCTTTAAAATGGTTACAAAACATGAAGGACCCTATGGGGCAGTTAGCTCGCTGGGCTCTAAAGCTCCAGCATTATGACATGAAGATCAAACACCGCGCTGGAACCCACCACACGAATGTTGATGGGTTAACTCAGCTGCCCATCCTCCACCTAGATAACAGTGAAGTGGAGCGGCTGTATGATCTTTTAATGACCCCGAATGACTGGGAAGATGAGGATGAGCCTGTACAGAGGATGTTGTCCTGGCACTCCCAGAACACTAAAGCAGAAAATGGGAAGTTGTATAAACAAGTAGGGGCGAAGTGGTTGCCTTACCTACGGCCCTCAGAACGTGTACCTGTTATCCTGGAAGCTCATTCAACTTTAGGCCATGGAGGAGTAAAGAAAACCTACGAGTGGATTAAGGATCGGTATTTTTGGGAGGGAATCATGGAAGCCATCATTGAAGTCTTGGATGCTTGCCTTACATGTAAGAAGCAGTCTCAGCTCAAGACTAGATATCAATATCAGCTGACTACCCTGAAACAGCCATTTCATACCATAAGCTTGGACGTAGTAGGGCCGCTTCCTCATACCACAGGTGGAAACAGATATATCTTGGTATGTATTGACCACTTCACAAAGTGGGTTGAAGCTGTGGCGCTACTGGACCAAACTGCTAAGGCCACTGCCACCTTTTCTCCATCAAAATATTTTCACTCAACACGGGTGCCCTCAAGTACTACTCTGTGACAATGGAAAAAAATTCACCTCCAGAGTAGTTTAAATCTTGGCTACCTCCATGGGAGCCCACCAACTATTCTCAGCTCCATATAACCCATCAACCAATGGTACAGTGGAGCGAGCAAATGGCACTTTGGTTTCTATCTTACAGAAAATGGCCTCATCTGATCCCCTTCATTGGGATCATTATCTCCCTAGCGCTCTTATGGCTTATCAAATTAGCTATCACCGGATTTTGAAAATGTCCCCTTTCCAAGTTTTGTATGGCAGGGAACCAGGCATACCTGCTCTTCTAGCTAAGGATGTCTTCTCTAGAGAGGAGAGAAGCCTGAGAAAGCCATGCGAAGGTTAGCTAACCGCATCATTCAGCTTTAATCAGAGGCCATGACCAACCTAGCCAAAAAAGTCACTAAAGAAGGCCAAGCTGCCAATGAGCTTCGGGATCCCCTACCTTCATTCCAAGTGTCAGATAAGGTTTTATATTACCACAATCACATAACTCCTCGAAGTGGCAAACTTGGATCAAACTTGGAGGAACCATTTACCATCATGTAGAAGAGAGGAAATGATTATTATATAAAGTCTTTGGCTACAGGAATTACCATAAACCGGGTACATGGCTGCTTCCTATGGCCCTACACTCCCCCCAACATTCTTGAGGGGGCAATGTCGGACATTCTCCTTCTCAACTCTCAAAAAAGAATGTTGGAGGTAAAAATGCCCCAAATTCACTACTACGATCAGCCAATTACATGTCCAATCTTTGCATAATATTATGGTTAACAAGGATATGAGTACCAAAGGCGAAAAGACCTTGGCGGATTCTCAGTGGAACTTTACCCATCAGGAAAATATGTTTTATAATCAAAATCGGCTTAATAAGGTAAGAACTGATAGTAGAATTGTTCCGACTCCTCAGCCAAATTTGAGGTGTTCATTACCACACAGGTCTGTTCTCCCTCAAGGTGAAAAGACTTTACCTGCTGGTGATTGGGTACATTTATCAAATCATTACCACATGGGTTGGTTTTGCCACAAAATATTTACCCTCGTTCTGATAGGCTGAAAGCCAATATTTCCTAATTTGGACAACTCAGCTTTTTTATACTATTTTTTTTTTTTTTTTTTTTTTTTTTTTTTTTTTTTTTTTTTTTTTTTTTTTTTTTTTTTTTTTTTTTTTTTTTTTTTTTTTTTTTTTTTTTTTTTTTTTTTTTTTTTTTTTTTTTTTTTTTTTTTTTTTTTTTTTTTTTTTTTTTTTTTTTTTTTTTTTTTTTTTTTTTTTTTTTTTTTTTTTTTTTTTTTTTTTTTTTTTTTTTTTTTTTTTTTTTTTTTTTTTTTTTTTTTTTTTTTTTTTTTTTTTTTTTTTTTTTTTTTTTTTTTTTTTTTTTTTTTTTTTTTTTTTTTTTTTTTTTTTTTTTTTTTTTTTTTTTTTTTTTTTTTTTTTTTTTTTTTTTTTTTTTTTTTTTTTTTTTTTTTTTTTTTTTTTTTTTTTTTTTTTTTTTTTTTTTTTTTTTTTTTTTTTTTTTTTTTTTTTTTTTTTTTTTTTTTTTTTTTTTTTTTTTTTTTTTTTTTTTTTTTTTTTTTTTTTTTTTTTTTTTTTTTTTTTTTTTTTTTTTTTTTTTTTTTTTTTTTTTTTTTTTTTTTTTTTTTTTTTTTTTTTTTTTTTTTTTTTTTTTTTTTTTTTCCCCAAATTCCCATGGCCCCAAGATTTGAACTAGTTTAAATATGAAATACTAGTATCAAATAGAGGAGCTTTTTGGCTTGCCCCGCATAAACAATAAAAAAGATAAAAAACTTTAAAAAGCGTTTATTATTACTTTTAAATGAAAAGTAAGTTTCATATATATTTTTAAGAATAATTTGTGGCATCTATCAGCGGATCCCACATGCAGATCAGGAATTCTTTACAATCCGCCTTACCTGAGCAGGCAAGCCCTTCCAATTGTAAGTGTGTCATATCAACTCCAAGGTCTTTGTTTTCCCAGGATGACCAACAGTGATTCCGTCATGATGGTCCCAGATGATTTCCAAGAGCAGTGGTCCATCAGGAACCCATAGGCGCCCTTGAAACCACACCATCTCATCTTTCATGTGATAACCCATGGATAAGTCCTCCTGATTCAGAGCGCTCTTAGTTAGAACAACAGTATATTTGACTGATAATGGCTGAGAAAGAACTACCTTTCTGAACATACTATATTCTGCCGCATTTTCCAGAGGTGCAAGCGCTGGCGTGCTGACCAAGAAATCAGGAAGTTATGCAGAATCTTACTTGGTGGAATCATCAACTGGGTGTTGTGAATTTCTACCTCTTTTGGATTAGGAGCCAAAGCAGGGTTGCGGCTTAAAGCATCCGCCAAACCATTCTCCTTACCCTTGGCGAACTCATAGGAAAATGCAAATTGGGCAAGGGTCTCATGCCAACGGGTCTGCCATGGAGTTGAGACATGAGGAGCGTGGTAGTACAACAAGGCCTGATGGTCTGTGCGTACATGGAATGGTTGGGAGGAGCCATGTAAGTGGTGACGCCAATAAGTCATCGCCTCCACCACTGCTAATAACACCTTGTCATAAATGGCGTAGTTTAACTCAGGCAGAGAAATTTTCCTAGAAAAATATCCCACCAGATGCTCAGTCCCATCTTCGCCCACCTGTAACAAGGCAGCCAAGTGGCAAAGTTGGAAGCATCAGAAGATACAATGAACTCCTTTGAAGGGTCAACAAGGCGAAGGATGAACGTGGATAACAGGGTACAATTCACCGCTTGATAAGCATTCTCCAAAACGAGGGACCACTGAAGCATTTTGGCACCACTCGCCTTATATAATGGTGCTGCCACCTCAGAGAGATTGGACGTGAGCTTCTTGAGGAACGTACACGTCCCCAAAAAGCTCCTCAAGTCTTTGACTGAGGTGGGCGTAGGACACTCACAAATAGCTTTTTTCTTGTCTGGAGTTATCATATGGCCTTGGTCAAACACAACATTGCCAAGAAAAGTAACCTGGGACTTTAAGAATTCACATTTTTTAATCTTGAGCGTAAGGCGAGCGGCCCTCAACCTTTCCACCACTTGTCAAAGGTGTACTTCATGGGACTCCTGATCAGGGGAAAACACCAAGATATCATCCATGTAGGCAACCAATCACACCCCCAACAAGTCCCCCAACGCGGCATCAATGCGGCGTTGAAAGATGGCAGGGGCATTCTTAAGCCCAAAGGGCATAAACCGGAACTGGAAAATTCCTTTTCTGGTGTAGAATGAGGTTAACCACTCCTGGCCCTTCTTTATCCGGATTTGATTAAACGCATTGAGACAATCCAGCTTGGAGAAGAGTTTTGCCTTCTCAACATAACGCACAATCTGTGAATCTAAAGGGATGAGATGAAGGTCGAGTACAGTCACATTGTTTATATTTCCATAATTGACACAAGGGTAGAAAGTTCCATCAGCCTTCTCCACAAAGAGAAGAGGGGAGCAGAAAGGGGAGGTACGCTGAAAGATGGCAACTTTGGCCAACTGCTCCTTCACCCACACATATAAAGCCTCTTCCTCCTGGACAGTCAATGGGTAAATGGGGGAAGATATACGCACCAGATCCACAGTGAGCTTAAACTCACAATCAAACTCGGAATGATCTGGTAGTGTACTAGATGGAGTTGCATCAAAAGAAGAATCCAACTCCTCCAAACAGGAAAGTAAGGAGAGTTCCACGGAGGGCTTAGCAAAGGGGCAAGATAAGGAGTGTGAACATTGGTCCAATGGGGTAATTTGCCCTGGGCGTTATCCTCTGCCAAAGGAATAAATAATTGGTGACCGTTTATCAAAGACAAGGATCGAGTGTTTTCTTTAAATTAGTCATGACGTCAAATTTTCTTTACCACACTACATTCAGAATAATGGGGAACAAGAGGTTTCTGATAGCTTGTAAATGGTCGGACAGAAGATAGGAGCCCACCTAGAAGTCAACTAACCCCATGACGTTCAGTGTGGGGATACCTTGAGAAGCCCCACCTCTAACCAAACCACCTGGTGAGTAACTCAACTCAAGGTAGTCAGCAAGGTCTTGGTTAATAAAATTATTTGAGGCACCAGTATTCACTAAAATAGTTGTGCTGAACTTCCCAAAGGGGGATGTAAGGGTAGCAGTCAACAAGAAGTATCCAGAATGAAAATTTAAAGCAGAAAATGCCATCATCTCACCTGAAAATTCTTCCTCCGGCTTGAACAAGCCATCAGGGTATGTTTTGGAATCATAGAAGGGGGAGGGATAGTGGGCCACTCTTACTACTGATGCCGCATATCCCACCACACCTTCTGCAGGTGCATATATATCTCTATATATAAAACTCAGTTCCTTTTCCACTTCCTGAGTGTCCCTGATCATGGTATGGGTCAAACGAGGGTTCTCAGGGGTAATCTGATATACCAGAATAGGGTCCTCATCCAGGCCATATGAACTTATAAATGGTTCGTTTTAGGATAAATCGCTCACATTATAAAACGCGTTTTCAGGCTTCAGCGAACCCAAACCTATTCCAATGGTTCAGTGTGCATTGTTATCCAGGGCCATCACCCCCAATCCCAGGACATATGCATCAGCATGCACCCAGAAACGTCGTGGGAAGAAAAAACATTAACATGGTTCCATCCTTGGTTAAATTCGGGTCTGGACCCTCCTAAACCCTCAAATACTGATGAGATGAGGAGGAAATCAGTGGGAAGCATCTCACAATTTAAGTAATATCAGTAGTTGAGGATTCAGTATTTATAGGGGTGACCACGGGTGACATCATCATGATGGAATCAGCTGACACACTTATTTTAAACTCAGGGCTAGAACCCCTCTTGGCTTTGAACTCCTCGAAATTTGAAGGTTTAGAAGGATAAGATTCCATTGTTGTGAGAGACGCGCGCGACTTTTTGGTTCCCATATTTATAGGGGCTGACTCAGGTGCGATCATGAAAGCCAAATTACGTGGCCCCTTCCAGGTTGTGGCGGAGAAAATACCCCAAATGGCTTCAATCAGAAGATCAAAGTTGGAAGGGGGCAACAGCCAAATTGGGAAATTTCACATGGAAAGGTCCAAGGAAGAATGGAGAAATAATTTTTCATGACGTTGGGCAAAGGTAAGGCATGGGCTTTTTCACAAAGTTTCAAATATAATTTCACCAGCCGACCCACTTGTTGCAACGTAAAGAACTCATAGAAGGATTGGATGGATGCTCCTTCAGGATGATGTTGCTCCATGACACGCTCCAAGCCCTCCACTAATCACCACAAGAGCAGGTGTGCACATAATGTGGCAAAAACCCAGTCAGCCTCTTCTGGAGACAGCCAATACAACAAATCTACTCCTCATAAAAGAGGATGGGAACCTGATAAGTTGCTATTTTCTGAGGAAGGTTTTGGCTTAAGGTAAACAAGGCCTGTTGAATTTCTGAGTAGAACTCGGGAGAAAGGCAGGGAATTGTGACAACAGGATCATGAAAGGTCCGAGACCATCAGGTACAAGCAGGAAGGGTGGGCACTTCCAAATTGGTAGTTGCAAAAATAACGCCAAGACACACCAAAACAAAACCAAATGAGAAAATGTTGGTGAGCACCATCGTGGCAGTGACAAACTGCCAGTGCACCCAGAATATGAACAATGAAAGTCCCACATGAATAATTCTCATGCACATAAAATAAAAAGGTTGGTCAACTAATGTCAAGAGAGTGTCTGTAACTCTCTCGTTCCCAGCAAGGTGATGTGGGATGCAAACCCACACTGCTAGGGAACTAGCCGTTAGAAGAATGGGAAACAAGGCACCTCAAATGGTGCCTGTACAAAAGGGACCCAAGGAAAGGGTGTAAAGCGCGGTATACAGTACCAGGTAAGTGAGAAACAGTACAACATGAGTGGACCTCAGAGGGGAGTCCATAATCAAGTGTTAATTGGTGCCAGTAGGCTTGGGTACCTCGATCTGGAGGGGACCTGAGCGGCCCAAGGGAGCACCTGAGATTTTCGTAAATTGGGATAGTATGCAATGGCCAACATAGTTGGAGACCTCCTCAAAGAGGTCCGCCACCAATTTCGCCCAAGGAACCATAAGTAAACTTAAAATAACGGGTGGATTTATTTGAGAAAGTCGACCAACAAGGAGTGTTGGTCATGAAACATATTTAAAACAGGTTGGTGTATTTATGTGTCTGTGGAAGTGTGCTCAAGCCTTGACGCTCCAATAGAGAAACGCTTCCATCCAATTTGGTAAAATACACCAAAAGTGCCTTCACTCAAGTGATCAACTGAAGCTGTATTCTAACCAAGCACATGATTTTGTAACTCAAATGGGATTCGAAACCTCATTCTCCAATTAACCGAATTGAACCATCTTTAACATTACATAGATAGTTTGTTTCAGTGCCTGGGCTGAGACAAGGGGCTGGGCGTTTTTCACACCATTAGTACCAACCTGGGCATATTTTGCTTGTACCCAGCGTTAGTCTAAAGTGTGTTTCAGGTCAGGAAGATCCTGAAGTTTTACCTTCTGGGCCTCCTGTCACCCAGCCTTATCCTTAGCGTTGGTTCCCACTATTAAGTCATCCAACTATTACAATGATCTCAAGATGGCTTATAAAATTTTTGGGAGCAGCTAGGGGCCATGCGATTGAGGAGAGGTATGAAGCCTTGAGAGGAGCTTCAAGAGTACCTGCAAGCAGGCTGCAGTTATGGGGCAACTGCCTACATGGCCATGGCTGAATTGTATGTGAAAAAGATGGGAGCCTTCATGGTGGATTGCTTTAAACAAAGGAAATCTATGTGGGATGAGGATT
>JAKSZP010001941.1:0-49701 GCA_022478985.1 Massospora cicadina | reverse complement strand
AAGGCTGCACAAAGGCATCAAAAGTCTGGCTTTGAGTAATTACCTAAGCTCCACCGCCACCAGGGCTTCTTCAACCTTATTTTTCAGCAAGGTTGGGGCAGAAAGGGGAGTCCCCAGTTTCCACATGATGTAGAGCCCCAATAATTTTTATAAAGTTGTAGGTCGAGGCCAAGAATAGGTCTGAATACTTCTCCAACAATTTTTAGACTTGCACTAGTTGGTATTCAGTGAGCTCCTTTCCAATACTGGTGTCAACCAGGCCCACTGACTAGGCGCGCTCCAAAAAAAGTCCCTTAGATTTCTAAAACTACGGACATCGTTGACAGTTTTTATTGGTAGAAAGCGGACATGGCTGGAATATTTAGACTGCTGCTCCTGGTCTTTCGTATGGCTAGCTAACAAAAACTGATATATATCTGGAATAAGCTGGATCTAGAATATCCAAGCAGGTTAGAACCTCTTAAGCAGATAGGTTATCTATGCCTCAGATTTCCAACAGGTATCCATAGGGGATGTTACCATGGACATGAGTCATCAATGATTTGGAACTTAAGAGGTTTAGGGGTCGCCCTAGGCAAGTAGATCAGCATGCCTTCATGTGCACTAACATTAGGTGAGGCAGTTGAATCTTAGAGCCACATACATGATATATGAGTTAGTCAATTCAGCCCTCACTCTTTAGTAGGCAAGCTCAGGCATTGACCTCCGTCTTAGAGTCATGGGAAGTTTCAAAAATTAGGTGGGCCCAATGCCCAGTAGCAATAAAGATTTGTCATCATATTGTACTACCGCTGAGTAGTCTCAAAGAAACTGAGTCCCAAGATGAATATAATAGCTTGAGTTATCCAGCATAATGACGAGGGTATTTAAAGAATGCTACCAAATTTGGATAGGTAGAGAAGAATATACACCTATAGATTGGGTACATTGTGGCCAGCTATGCCATATTCCAAATAATGAGGTAAGTCTGGGGTGATCTTGGTATATGCTTCATCAACTTTAATGATATAACATTTAAGCAGGAATCGCTGTCAACTATGGTGAGAACTGGAATCTTATGAACTTAAGCAGCGACGTGGGAAAACAGACTTCCAAACTGGGGAGGTAACATGAAATAATGGGAGAGTCATTGGAAGAGGAGTAAGCAGTATCAATTCTTTTGTTATCAACGGGTACCAAACCTTCTTCTTTAAGTACAATAGCTTAAGGTTCATTTAAAGTCATGGATGATTCTTGAGGCTTAGTAAAATTGTCCATAAAGCGCCTCGTCCTTTATGCTGACATCCCTTTTCCCGCCTCCTCAGCAAGTCATTTCCAGCATGTCTTAGCACTGTGTCAGATGGCATGGCAGTAGGTTCATCATGGTTTAGAATTCTTCTGGTTCTTTACAACATGGACCTGAGGACGGTTTGAGGGACCTAAAAAGTTAGCCTTGGAGTTCAACATCAATGCAGGGATCTCATTAATCGTTTTCTTGATTTCTGAATGTATGTGAAACCATATTTTTGACCAATTGTATGAATTTAAACCTCAGGATATGATCCCAATGTAAGATGTGTTGGGATTTTTGCCCATATTCCAGCTGACTAGATTACTAGGGGTTTCTAGAGGATAATTCCCTATAGCGAAGTGAATTGGATATTGGTTGATCCTGATTTCAGGGTAACAATCTTTGGGAGATTGTAGGTAATTTGCCTGTGTCAAATCCATTAAGGATCAATATGGGTGAATGCTTAAGATCTCATTGGGCAGAGTTGCTGATGAAATAGGGGCATTTTATAGTTGATTAATGATTAAATATCAGGTTTACCAATTAGCATTGATTGGGTTTCATCATTGAACAATTGGAATTTAAGGATCGAGTTGTGAGTTGAGTGATGCTACCTGCAACTAGTGAATTGACCGGTTGGTTCATGGCCTGCCTTAATGGGTAACAAGTCCCATTACCTAAGCAGGTAACTTGCCAGATATGTTTAGTTCACTGGGATTGAGAGGAAAACGTTAGGGACATGTTTTCTGACTCTTTCTGTTTTAAGGTCTTGAGGATGTCCAACGACAGAATCCCATCCAGAATGGGGAAGACCATTGCTGATGAGATGACAATGGGTAATTCAATGGCTACAGCTGCCGTTTCATCAATGAGGTGCCAGCTGAGGGTAGGGCGCTGAATTCCCGTATTAAATTCCTGTAAGAATTCACTAAATAAACACACTTTTACAGAACACATTTACTAAGTAACAGGAGTAATTACAAGAATCCATTTCTAGTTCTATTCTTCTTTAATGAAATTATAGCTGTGTGCCTTAAATGGGAGACTCATTATAATAAAGAGTTAGGATCTGAGCATGGATACAGAGAAGAGAAGCTGAGCTGAATCATGGATTGCTGCTGACTGTGTGTCACTAGAGAGAAGCCGCAAACAAGGATCTGAGCATGGATCAAGTTAGGCGGTATAAGGGAACGAATCCCTATTGAGGACATCTTAAGTATTTCAAGGAGAAATACTGGTCAAGCGTTGGACCCAATACTAGTGCTTTATTCAACTAAAGATAATAGTCTTCATACTATTATTAATTGACTATATATTACTATCAGACAACGTATAGAATTGCTCAAAACCAAAACTGTGTAGCTAATCAATTCAGGGGTTATCGACCCATTAACAATTAACGAAACCTGTAAATTTTAACAAGATGACAGTGGTGATGGCGTCAACCAAGGTAATATGATTAGTTGTAACCAAGGGTTGCGCTTGGGCGTAGAAGTAGTAGCAAATTCCATGGGGCTCTCCCCATTATTCAGGCGGATGCCCATGAATGCCTGTTTCTGATTTGTCAAGGTTTGATTACTGCCTAATTTTGGATTAAGGCTGTATGGACCTGTTCCCAGTTGTTTCATTTTTTCAAGTGGGGAGTCATGATCTCCTGAACAGTGTTGTTAAGGCAGTAGTGGATATGCTTCACTTTCTGCCAGTCAGTGGCCTCTTCCATAGAGCTCTCATAGGCATACAAGAAAGAAGTGATGCTTTCCTGACAGGTGTGAACCTCACTCTTTAAAACTAGGTTTAAAGTTAGTTACAAGAGGAGTTGATAGGGTGTTAACGCCAGGAATTGGTGCTGGTTTGGTGATCTTGATATCTGAATAGTTGTAGGGGACCTACTGGTCCAGCTGTTGTCTTAGGCCCTTGAGGTCCTCTTGGATATCATCCCAGTTTTAGTTAAGTGAGGAAACGGAAGCTTTTGTGGGTAACCTGCTCCTTTAGGGCTTGAATATCGGCGCTCTGAAGGAGAAACTGGCTCCCAAGGGTTGTCAAATGGGTCTCAAACCTTCAACAGATTTGTTTAAGCTGAGAGATGCGGCTATTGGTAATCCTAAAGAAGGCGTTAAAATTATTCATTTCATCCAATAATGCTTCAATGGAGATCCTGGGATCGAGGGGAACTCCATTGACTCAGAGTTTACATCCCTAGTCTACACTCTTGATTTTATTGCATAAGGCGGCTAGGGCTGCAAACATCCTTCTGACAAGGGTCATCAGGCTCTCTGGGAGTACGTTCCATGGGTCCAGAGGGTCCTCAAGGCCCAAGGACCTTCAGGTCCTTCAGGTTCCTCACATCCTTTGGGACCATTAGGCCCCCTATGTCCTTCAGGTCCTTCACTCCTGGAAGTTTATTCACAAGAGGCCTGCTTCCAATAGTGTTATTGTAGGGTCTATAACAGATATTCAACTTGGTGGAAGAGCTGGTTCCAAACAGCCTCAAGGAGTTGGATATTCTAATGTAATTGGTCTTTGAGATAGCCAGTTTTTGCTATCAGAAACTGTTGTTTGGCCTTGGCCTTCGTTGATTAATTTCCAGTTATTGATAATAGCCTCTCAGTTGTCGTGGATGAAGGAGGAGGCCACATTATAAAATTGATGATATGGGAGTGTAAGGTCTTGGTTAGCCCAACTTAATGGGAGATGTCATAATAATGCAACCTGACTAACTGGAGGAGGTGATGAATAGCAGGGTGAACTAAGTTCCAAAAATAGTGCTCAATTTCCATGGCAGTTCTCCCGCTGGCAGATGGGCTGAGGTATAAAGATCCCACATGGTAGAGGGCACTGAAGAGGTGGGGGAGCAGCTGAGGTGGCATCCAAAGATATGTCATTTATTAACTGTTGCACAATGTTGGTAAGGTTCTCATACTGACTTTGATACTGATTTTCATCAACTGAGGGCTGGGAGAACTGGAACGTGGCCCAAAATTCCAAACTTTCAGGCTTTATGGGTGGCACTTCATACCTTGAGGTACTACTCCATTAGCAATGCTTCTTGAATTATCAGCAATTGATCTTTACAATATCAAGTATTTTCCATTATTTGTGA
Source organism: Massospora cicadina (assembly GCA_022478985.1). Taxonomy (NCBI): domain Eukaryota; kingdom Fungi; phylum Entomophthoromycota; class Entomophthoromycetes; order Entomophthorales; family Entomophthoraceae; genus Massospora; species Massospora cicadina. The sequence goes on along the minus strand of JAKSZP010001941.1, from coordinate 45,331 downwards.
TAGAAGTTTTCAATTATGACATCTTGGACCCCTTTAGTGAGCACCAGACTCTCAGCGTAACAGTTCTCTTGAATGTCGCCAAAGTTTAAAAATGGGCTCAAAGCTGAAAATTAGTGGAGAGGTCAAAAAAAGAAAAGAATGAGAGATTTTGGACTAATTTGTTGTGTTAGAAAGTGTCAATATTTATAAGGCATTTAGGGACATAGTGCTCAGAGACCTTCATGTCCCCGTAGGATCAGGATCTTTTACTGCCTTCCAGATCAAACACCTGGATGGCTCCCTCATTGTACTGCATCATCCTCATGACCGCAGTGGTGGGGGCAGCACCTCTCATGATTTGGGAAGTGAGGATAGGTTTCCTGAAGGTGATTTCATCAATTCTCATATGTGTGATGCTTCCTGATCAATTCTGATTTTTGGTGCATTCATGATAAGGTTCTGTTTGAGGTGTTTTTAAATCTAATTCTGTCAAGCTCAATTCAGGAGCAGGGATTTGGGCTTACTCATCATCTCAAATCTTAACTCACATCACATCAGTCAAGTCAAACTTCAACTCTGTCCTAAGCATCAAGGTAGCTCTGCTCAGTGTGGTTGATATACATAAGCATAAATTACTAAGAAGGTTCCCATAACCCAGAGTATATTCTATGGAGGAACCAAAATCAAGAAGGTGGAGAAGCTAAAGTGCAACTATTGCTAGAAGAATAACTACGCCAAAGATAAATTCTTTAAATGGTGCCCTGCACTTTCTGATCAGAAAATGGTGGGTGGATTGGGTTCAGGTACCTCTAATGTCAACTATCCTAAAGTAACTGAAACCAAAACATTACCAATTGCTCACTTACGTGCTTTGAGAGCTATTCTAGTGACAACTCTGAAGGTGTTATAAAGATACAGGTTATTTAATTTTAGGTACACCGCTGAGATTGTCATCATGGATCACATGGATGCCAAAAATGTCTATGACGCCCAAAATCTGGAGGACACATACCTTAGTCTAGTCATTGGGTGCCCTAGAGTAATTGACATGGCCAGTTATGCTGCTCAGTACCTTGCCCTAACTGATGCGACAAATCTTAAGCATACAAAGTTATATGTAATTAAGAATCAATATCCTGAAATTACAAGAAAGCAAAAAATCAACGTTCTGTCTTGAATAGTGTTTAACATAGAGCAAGAATTTGGGAGGGACAATAAACAAAATTAGAAGTGTTGTTCCGGAAGGCCAGTGTAATGGCTACCTTGGATAGGGGGTCATTAATCAATGACATCTCATCTTGGCTCATCAAAAAATCAAACTCGCCCCAGACCTCAAGTACACCTTGGATTATACCACAGCAAGTCTGAGCAAAGTTAAGAAATAGGTTGACTCTTTTTTGCTAAATCAAATTAGCCAACTAATTTTTCAGCTCCTATGAATGCGCTGTACAAAAGCCAGTATAGCATAATTAATGGAACACAATTTATGATTGAAAATAAAGAAGCATCAATTTAAAAGAAGAGTATGCTATCTCTTTGATTATGAAAAGCCTTGTGATGGGTAATAAAGAATCTGGAAAGAATAAATACTCTTTCTGGTTGAGTACTCAGTTTCTGCTTTGCCTTTACATCATTATACTTCTGTAAAAAATACAAAACATTCTACCAGACTGTGGAGCAGCAGATGGAATACAATCTATCCTCAGAGGAGATAGAAATTAAACCATGAAAAAGATTGAGTGGTTTCTACCAACATAACCCTGAAGGTACCCCCAACCAGCTTATTACACATCACTAGCATTGACTGACTCAGCAGATATGATCTAAGAATATTATCAGGCATCCTTACCCAGCTTATTAGGGCCATTTGAGTTACTACTTGGTGTCAAAATTAGAAATTTACTCGCTTGTTTAATTATATTCTCTGAATGCTTAATTGGGATGAAGTTCGGCTGATGGAACCTCAATTTTGCCAGTTGCTTATGGGGTTTAGAACCATTCAGAAATAAACTAAGAATACTCAAATGGCTCCATTTTTCTGGCCAATTTCGAGTTTGATTTTCCTTTTGTAATTGGGAACTCCAGCTGAAGCAGGCAAAGTTGCAAGCTGTGGATACTGAGATCCCAGCTTGCCAACACTCTCCAAAAGCAAATTAAGATAAGAACTGGAAAAAGAATTAAATTATATAGATCTTTGTTTGACTAAATTAGGTTGATAATTACTCATTAGGCCAGGCGCTGGTATTTATACCTCTAGGGCATCTCCTGGCCAAATTCAAGCATGCAATCTCAGATTATTTTCCACCTCAGTTTACCCTTGAACTGATACACCTGAGACCTATTGCTAGGTTTATTAATGGAAAAATACTCACATATTTGGGAGGCTTTTTAGGGACGAAAATCCAACAATGAGCGTGCAAAATGGTTCTAGGATCATCTCAAAGTGAGTTTTGTCATACTGCTGATGAAATACAAATTCTGAGATATTTTTGGTTGATTAGATAAATGACATACTTTTAATAAGGCTGTCAGCAGGCCTCTCTTGGTAGCACTAGGTACCCCCATTTGAGCAGTCCATGTGCAAGTGCTATCATGCTAGTTACACATATTGGCATACAAAAATTATTTTAGGACCAGCTCTGAATATATTTTTTGTCATACTGCTGATGAAAACGACTCACTATTGGGATGTTAACTGACCCTCTCAATAGCACTAGGTACTCCCATTTGGGCAGTCCATGTGCAAGTGCTATCATGTCAATTACGTGTACCAACATACAATTGTGCCCTAAGGTGGGAAATTGATTATGTTTTTCATTTGTTTGATTGTCCAAAGGACTTCTAAATGTTAACTTCAGGTCGTTTCCAAAATGATTTTGTAAACTAATACTAATATTGGTCACAATTAATCAGGACTAGTTGCTAAGGTTTGGGGCAGTGATTGTTGGCCCAACTGTGTAAATGTATTCAGCCTAAGCTACTGATAGAATAATTAATTGAATTGATGTTGAGTTGATTGGCCCAGATGAGAAGTTGCAGAGAAGGTTGGCCTAGTTATGCAGGGATTTTTGGCCTGAGCTTTACAAATATAATTAAATCCAGATTATAATGATCAGCCCAAGCCATGGTATTGCAATAAAGTATAATTAGGTTATGAGTTCAAGCATTAGTAAGGAAAATCGGCCTTGATCTGTAGGTTGTCAAAGGGTTTATTTTTGAGTCAACCACAGAATCTGACATATCCCCCCATTTGACTCAAACCTAAGCCTTATGATTCCCAATTAGCCTTCAATAATCATCATCATTATTAATTTTGGCCCAACCAGCTGACAAATCTGGAGTTAGATCCTCTTATTGTCTTTTGGCCTAAACTGCTGATGATTCTGGTGTTGGATCCTCTTATTGTTAATTTTGGCCTGAAATGCTGACAATTCTAGTGGGGGATCCTCTCCCCACCCCAAGTGCAAACTAAAGCAGTAGTTTAGGTATTATATATCTTTAATTTTTTATAGTTTATATACTTTATTGTTAGTATTATTTTATATTTTTTTCTTTATTCACTTTATTTTATTTGTATGAAATGCTAATATTCTATATGTTATGTGTTTTTTCTTTTTCTTCTTTTTTTCTTTATTGATCAGCAAGCTTATTAGCCTTTTTATAAATTTAAGTGGCCACAGTTGTATATAAAATTGGCCCTGATTTATCTGTTAACATGTGTTGTTTTTTCATGTTGGTCAAGGTATGCAAATCGCTCATAACATTTTTAAGGATGATTAGGTCTTCAATGATTTTGTCCCTAGTATCCAGCTCAGTTAAATATAATTTTTTTAGTCATTTTGCTTTGAATTAAATCCAGGTATTTTCTTTGGCCTAAATTGGTTTGAATGGTGAGTCATTCTGTGCTTGCTGATAAAAGGTCAATCAGGCTTGTTGTATCCACATTAGATCCCCCACTGTGATAAGATCCAAAAAGCTAAAGGCACTCATATTAGAGCTAATTTCCAGCCTATTGTTACAATTTCGTCTGGCCACATCTGCCAGAAATTGGTTATGATGATCCCTTTCAGTAAGTGTCATCAATTTTGAGTGAGCACCAATTATCAAATTTTAAGGATTTCTCACTTGTTTAATTAAATCCTGCAGGCTTAATTGGGCTGAAGTTTGGCCGCTGGATCCTCAATTTTCTAGTTGCTTATGGTATTAAAACTATTTGGAAACACACTAAGCATACTCAAATGGCTCTGATATTTCTGCCCAATTTTGGATTCTAATTACACTTCTTAATTAAAAACTTCAGCTGAGGCAGGCAAAGTTGCAAGCTGTGGATCCTGAGATCCCAGCTTTCAAACACTCTCCAAAAGTGAATTAAGATATAAACTGGAAGGAGGATTAGATAGAATAGATCTTATTTGATTAGATTATTTGATAATTATTCATTGGGCCAGGTGCTGATATTTATACCTCTAGGACATCTCCTGGCAACATTTGAGCATGCAATCTCAACAGATATTTTACAACCTCAGTTCAGCCCTTGAACTGATACAACTGAGACCTATTGCTAGGGATATTGGTGGTAAAATAATCTCATATTTGAGAGGATTTCAGGGATGAAATTCAACAATGAGTGTGCAAAATGGTTCTAGGATCATCTTGAAATGAGTTTTGTCATACTGCTGACGAAATAAAAAATTCTGGGAGATTTTGTGGTTAATTAAATAAATGACATACCCTTAATAAGGCTGTTAGCAAGCCTCTCTTGGTAGCACTAGGTACCCCCATTTGAGCAGTCCATGTGCAAGTGCTATCATGCTAGTTACACATATTGACATACAAAAATCATTTTAGGACCAGCTCCAAATATATTTTAGTCATACTGCTGATGTAAACGACTCCCTAATTGGGATGTCAACTAGTCCTCTCAATAGCACTAGGTACTCCCATTTGGGCAGTCCATGTGCAAGTGCTATCATGCCAATTACGTATATTAACATACAAATATGCCCTAGAGTGGGAAATTGATTACGTTTTTCATTTGTTTGATTGTCCATGGGACTTCTAAATGTTAACTTCAGGTTGGTCCTAAATGATTTTGTATACTGATTTCTTAATATTAGTTCCAATTAATTGGGACTAGTTGCCAAGATTTGGGGCTGTGATGATCAGCCCAACTGTGTGAATGTATTCTGCCCAAGATACTGATAGAATAATTTTTGAATTGACATTGAGTTGATTATCCAGACTGAGTAGTTGCAGAGAAGGTTGGCCTAAATATGTGGGTATATTCAGCCTGAGCTAAAGTAATATAATCTAATCCACATTGCAATGATCGGCTTGAGCTTTGTTATTGCAATAGTTTTTAATTAGATTATTAGTTTAAGAATTATTAGGGAAAATAGGGCCAATCTGTAGGTTGTCAAAAAGTTTATTTTCGAGTCAACCACAGTATTGACACTTGGAAACGTGCCAAATTGTGAAATTATAGTCAAGAAAAATTAGGAATTGTAAAAGAACAAATAATTCCAATTAAAGAAATTGACAAGGTACATTTTATTGGTAATCAACTAGATTTGGGCCTAACATCCAATATTTGATTTGTAACATACCTCAAGTCCAAATATCTGATAAGTTGAATCAGGAGGAACTTGAGAAGATGCATCTATTACCTGAAGATTTTTAAGACAGCTATCCACGTCAGATGTTAGTTATGTTAAAATCAAGAACTAGATACAAAGCATTGATGTAAGATACAAACCCAATATGATTGAAGCCATATATGAAGTTAATAATAGAGGGGAAACTCATAAAATTGAGCTAAAAACTATTGAATGCTGGCCTAATTGTGCTCTCAAAAAGTTCATGGTCACCCAACTGTTACTTATGAGAAGAAAAATGGTGGTCATAGAATAGTGATAGATAACTGGATGCTAAACAGCCTCACAAAGAAGGACAACTAACCCATTCCCCAATTTTTATGATGCTCTGGACTACTTTCTCTTTCTCAAATTACTTATCCACAATGGGTGTAGCTTGTGGTTACTGGCAGATGTTTTTTATTGCCAGAAGACCAGAACATTGCGCCTTAATAAGCGCAGAAAAATTATTTTTTCTCTGCTCCCTCAGGGATTATGTGATTTGTCACCTTATTATATCAAGGGATAGATCTCATCATGCAAGATTAAACTAAACTGCATAATTGTTTATTTAAATGCATAAAAGTGTTCTCAAAATTTTTGTATTATCATCTTGACCACCTCAAGTCAGTTTTCAATGATTACATGAGAACAACATCAAACTCAAATTAGTGAGGATACTTTCTTCTAACAATAGTTGTAATACTTAGGACATGCAATATATAGTGGACAGGAATTTAACTCAAATATGATAAGGTTGAAGAAATCTCTAAGATGCCTGAATCAATTTGTTTCAGAGATATACAGGTTTTCTCAGGAAAGAAGGGATATTATTATAATTTTTCCCTAATTTTGCTGAATTTGCTTAATCTCTTGTTTGCTTACTTGACAAAATACCTTTTATATGGGGAGTAGAACAAAAAAACACGTTCAGATTACTAAGTATTTATTAATTAAATCAATTTTTTGAAATACATACTAGGGAAGCCATTCATTTGATATTCAGACGCCTCAAATGTAGCCATAGGGGCATTCTCTGATAACTGAATGAAGAAGGACTTGACCACCCTATGTTTTATTAAGTCAAAACACTTTCAAAAACTGAGAAAATCTATAGTGTCACAGAGAAAGAATTACTAGCAGTTCTGCTCATGGTGAAAAATATCTCAGTCCTTCCTATATAGTACATATTTCAAAGATATTTCAGAACACTCGTCTTTCTAATAACTGAAAAATATGAAAATTCTACTGAAAGACTAGCCCAATGGCTCTCAGACTTCACCACTCTGACATTAAAACTTTCCATAAAGCTGTGACGTGATATATAAATATGGATGAACTGATCAGATTAACCTTACTCCATATAGATAACATCAAAGATGAACGGTTACACAACCTACTCATGAAGCCTGACTCTTGGGAGGTTGAAGAAAACCAGTTCAGGTGATGCTAAAATGACACTCACAAAGAATTCAGGTTCTCAACAGGTTATTATACAAGAAAGTTAGAACTGACTGGTTACCTTATTTATGACCTTTGGAACCAGTTACCAATCATAATGGAAGCCCACTATACCTTGGGACATTGAGTATTCAAAAAACTTAAAATGGATCAAGAATCAATACTATTGGAAAGGAATACTGGACTCTTTAATGAAAATCTTAGATGCTTTCATAACATGTCAAAAACTTATTCTGCATATGGGTAGGTAGAAGTATCAGCCAATCGTCCCTTATCAGCCATTCCATAATGTTAATTTAGAGGTTATATGTCCACTTTTAAAATTGACAGGAGAAAATCAATATATTATTGTAGTAATGATCACTTCAAGAAGTGAGTTAAAGAAATTGCAATTTCCTCTCAAACCACCAAGTCCACTGTTAACTTTTTATAATAGTATTTATTTATAAGAGATGGTTTTCCACAGGTATTGTCATGAGAAAACAAAGATTTTACTTCAAGAGTTGTGAAGATCTTAGCAACAATAATGGTGACTCAACAGCTTTTCTCAGCACCCTACAGACCATTGCCAAATGGATATGTAGACTAAGCAAATGGAACGCTAGTTTTAATATTAAAAAATGGCTACTTCCAATCATGTAATTTGGAAACAATACCTCCCAAGTGCATTAATGTTTTACTGGATAGGACATTATTGTATTATCATAATGTCCCTATTCAAGGCTTTATACAAAAGAAAACATATTATCCTGCCTTTTAGAATGCAAAGTTTCCAGTGAAAGCATTGAAGATCTGGGAAAACTGTTAAGAAGATTAGCACAAAAAGTTATTGACTTCATTCTTATGTAATGACAAATTTGGCCAAAATGGTTACAAGGGAGGCCCAGTTAGCAAAAAGTCTTGTCAACCTTTACCCGCTTTTGAAATTTCTGATTTAGTTTTGTATTAACACAATTGCATAGTACCACATAAAGTTAAAATCTGATTAATCTGGGAAGGACCATACGTTATAGCCTACAAAAGTAAAGATAAATACTCAATTAAGTTTCTAGAAACTGGAGTTATTATCAACTGCATACATAGCCAAAATCTTACGTTAGTACTCCCTTGCAAATAGCTAAAAAGGAGTTATTAGCAGATACCAGGGTATTAGGCATAATAAGAAAATATCAAATAGATAATTCATTTGAGGAAACATCAAATAAGCCTAATCAAGGGTTTATAGAAAACCCAATAATTTATTTTACTGATAAATCTACTAATAGTGATACATTAGATGGTAAAAGATTCTCTTTTTGGTTCAACTAAAGGCCACAATTCCCCAAGTTATATCAATTAGCTTAAGTAATGAAATCATTAATAGGAGCAACGGCTCCATTGGATACTGCATGAGGCCATAAATTGAACAGAGCCCTCAAAAACTATATTTCTAGAATTAGCCTAAGATTAACTCAAGTAAAACTTAGTATAATCTGTATAGGCTATTCAGAGCACATCTCTCACATATAAAATCATGCTATTAATGCATTCATGAACCCAAAAGTGGCATCCAATGAATAGACTCAAATTAATAACCCCCTCCACTAAATACTGTTCATTTTCTTCATTGAAATTATATTGCTAGAACTAATGTACAAAAACAAAAAGCCTGTTATAATAATGTTATGACTTTTATTCTAAATTTATACCATGATGACTTTGATTTTAATAAGCCCTCTTGACTCTTACCATAGTATGAATATTCTATTTGTGGGAGCTTAAGCGAGACTTTGCCACACAAAAGTAGATAAAATGTGCTTATAAAAGACTTAGACTCAAATTATGTATTATATTTGTTAGGTTTCTCTGGGAATAGCACCATCTACTTCTCTAAAACAGAAGCCTTATAGGTGTGTTTGGGGTTATGAAGTTTTCATGCGTCTTGTCCTACCTGGACAATATCACTTTATTTTGATAAAATAGAAAAATAGTAAACGTTTTAAAAACGATTTCATTTTGCAAAACTCATATTTTTCATAATTTTTAATGGAATATTGTATTGTCATCGGAGATACATAAATGTGCCAAATATTCAAAGCTTTAGATAGCCTGGAAGGTAAACTTGAAACTTTTGAATCAACTGAATATCAAAGTGCTTGGCCGTAACTATATACAGACTAACATCAAAAATATATAGGATTTTCACTTGATACATATAAAACATTTATTTTTGAACATGAGATTAGATTTTCGATGCATTTTAGTATTGTCATCCAAGACCAATGTCTGTGAAAAGTTTCTATATTTTTCATTGACAATAAGTGTCTTAAATAGAGCTTGTAAGAATCGATTACAGACAGTCGTGACATTGAGTTAAAGAAAAGTGTGTAAAAAGATTTAGCCCATCAAAAACAACTTTAAGTGTTTTTAGTTAGTTAAGAAAGCTTTGTATATTTAGAACAAGCAAAGTGATTATTCTTCAAGCGCATGGTGAATTTAATGAGACTTCAGGTAACATAGGATGAAATCATCACAATTGAAGATAAGGTCAAAGCTATATGGCAAATGTTAGCCTAGCTACCTTAACAGATATTCAGGTATTCCTAGGGATAATAAGATACTGCTAAATAATCCCCACTTTGTTCTACTGGCAGAGCCATTAGTTTGCCACTTAAGAAAAATATGTCTTTCCACTAGGAGTCTGTGCAGAAGCATCATCTTGATGCTTTTTAGGACTACTCAGATAAACCGTCCACTTCTAGTTCACCTAAAATATGATCAAGCCTTCTTGTTATTTAATATGCAAGTTATGTTACCATTAGGGCATTACTTACTAAGTATAATGAAAATTAAGTCAAACAACCTATTGCATACTTTAGCAAGATGATTAGTAAAGCTAGAAATTATCATTACAGAACGTGAATGCCGCACAGTCATCATGACAATAAACAATTTACACTCATATTTAGATAGACATATTGAGTCATTTTGATCATGCCTCATTTTGTTAGTTAAGGCAAATGAAGGACCCCAATGGGAGATAAGAAGTGGACCTAAGGTCATAAAGGTATGACTTTACAATCATATATTGTTCAGGAGTCAACTATCATAACGCTGGAAAATTAACCATAAACCACTTATTTGATATTGATGATGAAAGAAGAGGACCAATTATCTAAGTCAGTAGGACGCCTTTTATGATGGTATTTGGATATACCAGAATTGCAGGAGGAGCCTAAGCTAAGGTTCAAGGATACTTGGATTCAAGAAGGCCTAAGGGTGGTTAGCCTGGCAGGTAAAACTGCTTCCCATACTAGTGCAGGTTTTGAGTTCAAAACCTGTACTGGCTAGAAAAATTCTTGGTGTTGTATACTTGTCCTAAGGTCAACCCACCTCAGATATTTTTTTAGATTCAGGAAGGCCTATTATATAATATGGTGAAAAATCATTTTCTACCTTACATCTGACCCTCCACCAGAACCAATATGACCTTGGAAGGGCATGGACACGGGGAACAAGGGCCATATAGAAGAATCACTACTGGTTGTGAATCCACTACTATTGGGAGAGTATGCTTAAACAAACCACAATGTAATAAAAGGTTTGTCTTACTTGCAAAAATATTAATTAAGCCATTTATAATCTAAAGCACCAGAACATTACACCAGATAGGCCTTCAAAGTTATGAGTCTTAAGTTGTGGTCCTCATGCCAAAAGGAACCCAAGGACATCAGTATGCATTGAACGGAGATTGATAATCTTATAAAGTGGGTCAAAGAGATATAGGTCCTGACAGTAACTACATGGGCAACATCCCATTTTAAATTGACACATATTCACCAAACATGGGATTTCTCAGGTACCTCTTTAAGATAGTGGGTTTAAATTACCTTTCAAGTGGATCAAGAATTAGCAAACCCCTCTAAAATGCTCACTAACATTCACTGATACTATATAACACGTTGTTAATGGAACAACTTAAGAGAGAATGTTAAACTAACCTTATTAATACAAAGGATGACTCCTCTGACCTAATAAAATGGAATTTTATCTACCCAGTGCACTGTTTTCACATTGGGTTAGTATAACATTGGTTGATAAGGATTCTCTAATACTAGACTATGTATGGGTGTGAACCGAATCTGGCCACTAGTGTGCAACTCTTGCATAAAAAGGCTACTCCAGAGATAGTGGAACTGATGATGCAGACTTTGCTAATGAGATCATCTGACTACATGCCTTAGCTATAGGTCTGTTTCTAAATTAATAGCTTTGTTACCACCTGAATAAATTATTGCCAGGTAGTCTTACCCAGAAATTAAATGGTGTAATTGGCGCTACTATATTACCATTGACCTGGTGAGAAATCTAAAAAAGTTGGCCACCACATTATCAGTGATATATAAGGTACTAAACCAGAGATGCCAAGTTTTATTAACAATGTTTAGACTGAAAATTGTCATAAACCAAGTACTTGCACGTTTTTTTCAGACCTATACACTTGTTGAGAAAGGCTTAACTATATGCGTTTTACTCAATTTATGAAACCCTTTGAAATTGACTAATCTCAATATAACTAATATCGATACAAATGATCTAGCTAGTCAAAATTAATTGATTCACATCTGACATGTCCACCAATCAAATTTTTACAATATTCTGAAGCCCCTTTTATATGCTTTGTTGGGTATAAAAATCCTGATGATGGAGGTATTTATATACCCCTGACCACCGCAATAAGTTGATACCAATCACCATAATGTCAGAGGATGCACAAGGATATTTACTAGTCTAAAAGAGTATGTGCATAATGTCACAGATGACTCCTTGGAGGAACCCTCTTTAATACCTTTAGGTTGACCCACCCATGATGGATGAATTACTGAAACGCCATTCTAAGTTTTTATCCATACAAAACAGAGGAATGAGAATATGAACAAAATAAAAAAACAAACTTAATTCAAAATTTTAACAACTGAGTTAGCCAAGTTACTCATGCAGCCAATAGAACCACAAGGGTCATGAGAACAAAAGGAGCCAAAGTTGAGCTCATAATAGCAGACATGAACTCACAAGCAGTCCAGAGCTCCATAAGTGAATTATGGAAACCCCTTAGAAGATCCCAGAGAATTAGGGAATTGTACTCCGTTTACCCTGAAACTAAGTTTCAAATGCACAATCGCTTTATGAGAAGAAATTGATTAGTTAAATCAAAGTCCTACATTATGCACCCAGAATTTCTTGAGTACACTATATAATTAAAAATTTGTTTAATATAATAATATTTTTACAGGATCTGTCTATATTAGTGTGTTTTTTATTTGGTGCTAATAACGCCAGATATAGAATAATCATTGTCAAAGGTTTGGACTTAGATTACTTTTGTCAGGAGAGTTTGAAAAGTTATCTAGTGCTCTGGAGAAGCCCCATATGTATAGATCCAAGGCTTTAACATGACTGGACACCCTGGAATTATGAGAAATGTCCCATGTACACAAGAACCAGACTCTTAAATTGCTTGGTGATGCACCTTGTGATTAAATAGTTAACTTATTCCAAGTTGCTAAACTTTTCCATAGTATCAACTGGCAAGTGCCACTTATATAAAAACTTGTGCTTACTACAGGGAGTACCATTAAGCAATTGCAGAGAATTTTATGACATACCAGTGAAGAATAACCACAAAGATAAACTTCAAGAAAATTACAAACTAGATTATGAAAAACGTGCTTAACAATTTGAAGAAGCGAGTAGCTCATATGGGAATTAAGCTAATAAAGAGTTGGGTTTTTCACTAGCGTAAGAAAAGACTAGAGAGCTAGAAATCTCAGGTTAGGAGAAACTTGAAATTCCTAGAGAATGAAAAATAAGTGAGACCAGCCAAAGTTTGAGCTCAATTTTTAACAAGCTTCAAGCCACAATAGCCAGCTGTATTGCTTGAAGTAGGACATGGATAACATGCAAGTGAAACGTTATCCACACCTCGGACCATTGCCTAATTTGGGAGAATGCGTTACCAGTACCAACACACCAGAAATGGTTAAATAACCCCTAAATCAAATTAAAACAGAAGAAAAATCCATTTCTACCTGTACTTCAAGACTAGTTCAACCCTAGCATGGAACTATAGACATATTTCTCAAATATTTGAGATTATCATGGATGGAGCCAGCGATAAACTGTAAGATTGACATGTTCAGTAGATATATGAGCAGATAAGAACAGTAGGTGCTTAAGCTACACTTTGACCCCATCAAATTAGGAGAAAATTCAAGGAAATTATAATTGCTGATTTTGGAAGCGCAGAGGATGGTCATACATGAAGCAAGAGTTCCAATCATAAAAATGGGGAAGTCTGAGACAATTGTAAACAGTGAAAACCAGTATTACCTCAAGGCCTAACAGTTTTGAACAACTGAATCCTTGAATCTGCTTACCACATTTTCAATCTTGTTTAGTTCACTATAAACATAACTGTAACTTAAGATGCACATGACCTTGGCCGTGAAACCCACCATTCCCTGAAGGCCATTTAGGAGTCCTTAAGTGACGTCAGGCTGTTTATAAGATGGAGTCAAGACACCATAACCATCATCAACGCCACCCTGACTAAAAAGCTGGTTACATTTCTCTGAGCCACGAGGATAAGCTTAAGGAGAGAGTTTACTAACAAGCCAAACATAATCACCCAAACTTGTTTTTTTAAATATAACACTTTCAATAAGAATGACACTTCTGGAGAAGTTTTTCTTAGCAAAAGAAGAAAAGAAGTGTGAACCTTAAAAGGAGGTCGCAGGATCAGTTGTTTAGTCACACACCACACTAATGTATCAAGCAAGATGAACCTGATTTTCAAGAAGTCAAGAATCTGTCATGAAAGCTTAAAGTAGAATGGCTGTTCTTGTCTTCATCAGAACTAATCTGATTAAGTTTAATCTCAAATAATAGTTTTAGTTGGCTCAAGTTATAAGCTCCCACAGATAGTTGACAGTATTTCAGATGTCAAGAATCTTGTTAAAATTTAGCTTAATCAGATTATAATTGAAGAATGCAAGTCACCTAAAGCTTGTAAAAAGTCCTGATTTTATAAAGAGTTAGGAGGATTCAGTCAGATAGTCAGTGCTATCCTTACAGAGGGCATGACTAAAGGCAAGAGCATTATAGAAGTGGAAGTCACCAGACCCAGAGTTAGAGTATTATCTTTACTAGATATTGACACTTCAGTCAACTTTATGTACTAAGCTAATAAAGAAATTAAAATTTGCACCGGACAAATACAATCAGGTCAAGTTCAAATTACTAGCCTGAAGCAACAAAAGCACTCATTTCTAAATCCGCATTACCCTTATTATTAGGTTGCATTATCTTGTCTGCTCCAGATGTGGTATTTGATAACATTAATTATAATCTACTCATATGAACGCAATTCTTAGTTGAGTTTGGAGTTATCATCAGCATCAACCAGAGGTTAGTCATTCTTTTCAACTACCAGATGTCACTTGTGTTTCAAGACAAGGAGAATAAGGAGAGGAAGAAGTGAGTATGTATAGTTAAACTGAGCAAAATATCTACATGGTCAGCTATACCCTGAAGATGAAGGGAACAAAGCGGCTACTATTGCCAATAGAAACAGAGGCAAGTTTGACCTTACACGCCAGCAAAGAGATGGAACTACTGATTGGAGAACGGAAAGTTTTTCTGGTCAACATCAGTATTAATAACCACAACAGACAATGTTTAAGATCTACTGTTCTGAAGAAGTTAGAGATCATGAACCTCAAGTTTTGCTATTTTATGAATTTGCCTACCATAAAAAAGTCAAAGTTGTCCTGGAACATAGTAAAGCTATATGTTAATAACAAGAAAGGCCAAATAATTGGTAAAATTAGACCATTACTCCAACATTGAGCCAGTTTACACCATCACTGGCATCAATGAGATTGGGCTGCAAGAGCCAACTCCACAAGAAGAGCGTGAACTTAATGAACTTTTGGTTCAATTCTTAGATATTTTAGCAGTGGACTTATAGATTATGAGTTGTGCAAGGGAGGAGATCACGGATTGACTCTGGGAGCTCCAGACCCTCTGATAATATCCATACTTCCATTCCAAGAGCAACGAGGATGTCATTTCAAAAACTACAGCAACTTAGAAGCAGACTTAGTATGCCCCTCCAAGAGCCCCTTGGGCGTTGCCCCCTACTGCTACTGAGAAAGAAGGATGGTACACACCAAATATTCAAGGATTAAGAAGACTAAAGTTCTGACTATGGAGCATTTTTCCAACTACTGCACATTAACAATGCCTTGAAATAAATAGAGGATCACACTACTTCTCAGAAAAGGACATGGCAAGCGGATTGAAGATGGAGATGTCATCATAAGACCAGGAGAAGTTTGTGCTGATTACTAGCAAAGTACTTTCCAAAATTACACAGGTGCCACATGGATTGTGCAACACCACAGCTACGTTCCAGAATAAAATATATCAAATTTTCAGAGATCTGAAGATGTTGAGTGCTCTCTTCTACTTGGATGACATTACGATGCTCTGAAAGCCATTAAAGATTACCTGACACTTTGAAGGAGGTTTAACCCACATGAATTAGAAAAATCCTAAGCTGAAAAAGCAAGTGTTTCTTTTGGAGAGCCAGTAAGAATTTATTGGCTTTAGTTTGAACTGAAGAGGAACCAAGCCCCATAAAGGGAAGTTTAAAGCCATTACCAGGTTAGTTCACACAAGTGCATGAGAGATGTCCAGATGCTTTCTGTAATTTTAGAATACTATGGACAATTTATAATGAACTTTGTGAACATTGTTGAACCACTAATGCACCTGTTTAACAAAAAACATTATTCACTGGGAACAAGAGCAAGAATGCACCTTCAACCACCTCAAACAGAAGTTGATGGAAACCCCCATCTTGATATACCCTGATCTTGTGAAGACCTTTTATGTTTACACTGATTCCAGCAACGTGGGTATGGGCGCCATCTTAACAAAATTGGACATAGAAGGAGTAGATCACTATTATATTCTACTTGAAGAAATTTATCAGAGCAGAGCACAACTACACAGTTACAGAGCGCAAAAGCTTAGCATTGATCAGAGCTATACGCCACTTCTGACCTTGCGTTTATGGTGTATTCTTCAAGTTAATCATGGATGATTACTCAAAGAGATGGTTGCCAAACATGATAGCTTTTATAATGTAGACTTGCAAGGTGGGCCTTTTAGTTGAAACGGTATTACTTTGAGATCTAGAATTAAACAAGAGAGAAGACCTGAACATGGACGCTTTTTTCTAAACCCATTTTCCAGTTTTAAATCCACAATATCAAAAGGTATAAAATCTGATAGGAAGACCAGAGGATGAATGGAAGAAGATGATGCAAAAAAAAGATATTAAAAACTGTTTAAATGCACTGAGATTCAATGATTCCAGTTGGAGAAACAATAACAGGAGAAAGGATACCATATGAAATCAAAGTGAATAATGGCAATAATCATTGAAGGACACCGTCAAGTAGGCCACAGAAAGCTAAAGAAGACATACCAGCATATAAATGAAAGATAAAACTGGAATGCAGATCTCTTTTTCAAATTGATAACTAAATTGAAGCCAAATTCAGATTTTTATTTAAAAAATACAAAAAACAACCGCTCAATCAAGCCAAGGTTAACCAATGTTGATGCCATTGACGCCTGATCCCTGGCTTGTGGTGGTGGTGCGTCGCCATCTGGCATTTTTTTGGCCACCGCCAAAGCATGCCCAGGCTGGCTCTTCTAGTCCCCCTAATGCTTTCAGGCGTTATGTCCCCCTTGGGACCTGGCTCAACATCTTGCAAGTTCCCAGGTGGTGCTCCAGAGCCCTTTGGTGCTTCTATGGTGCAATTTGCATTTCAGCCTCCAGGTCAAATATGGGAACCTATTCCCATATGCTAGTGCGACCATCATTTAGATGGCCATAGTGGCGTTTAAACCTGCCATAATCATTGATTTCCACCCCTTTAAGGGGTATTTTGACCTCAGTTTGTATTTTGAGGACGAATCAATGGCAGTATCTATGCTGCTGTTAGTTTTAAAGAAATTCCTATTCCTACCATGTGCACCTGGCTCTAAAATGAGTTAATTTGGTGGTCCAGTTCACCAGGTTGCCCTCCCACCTTTCCCCCTAACGCCTCTGCCATGAGCTCACAGAGGGTTTGGATGTTTATAGTGCAGACCCCATGATGCAATTTGTGGTTTTAAATGGAGCAAATCATTTGGCAGGGCTGCATGCCTTTGTGATGATCCACCCATTCCATCGCAATACCCACCTTGCAATTCACCCTCACACAGTGATCAGATTTGCCCCTGATCACACATTCTGGGTGCACATTGATAATGGCTGCACCATTTGCCCCTTGTGCTTTGAGCTTGATCACAAAAAGTTCAAGTGCCCTATGGCTTCTGCCTCTGCTGCTTCCACTGCTACTCCCTCCAGTGTTGGGTCAGCAGCCAGTTTGGCCCAATTTTTTGAATGGGGGATCAATCCTCCCACCCCAACCTTGGCAAATTTCGGTGCTCCTTCCAAGGTGTTAGTCAATTAAAATTTAAAAAATTAAAAAATTTAAACAATTCAACCAGATTATAAAATCCTGAGTCAATGGCTGCCCCAGTTTCAGCTGAGCTGCCATGGTCAACAGCATGTGACCAATCAGCTTTTGCCATTGCTCCAATTCCAGTGGCTGGACCAGTGCTGGCTGAATCCAATCCATTTGAGGCACTCAAATGGATTGATGAGGACAAACGGCTGTACCATGTCAAGCCAGATTTCAATTTAGAGTATTTTTTTGTCAACCCTACCAAATTGTGGCCCCACCATTTTCACCCAAAAATGGGTTTCCTTTAAATAAAAATATTAATAAAATGGCGGTCAAATCCGCGGCTGCTCCTGCCAACACCTTACTTTGACAGCAACTCCATGAGGCAATGGAACCCCTTATTGAGGGGTTTCCTATCCCCAATTTCCCTCATGAAATTTGATGAGGATGCAAAATACAAAAACTGAGGGCTCGCTTTTAGAGCAAGTCAAGCGTGCATTGATGTGGCAAAAACTTCAATGTTTGGCCCCAATCATCCTAAATCCCGCCAGCATATCAAGTCATTTATTTGTGTGCCTGATCTCATAAATTTTGCTGAGCATCAACTTTCTCAATATGTTGAGGCGATGGACACCGCCGGCCTCATTACCAAAGTAAACCCATAATTATACCCCCTTATGCCACATGTCACTGATGCTCCTACCCCAATGTTGTCCAACATGGTCCACCAGCTAAAGTGGGCGCCAGACAAAAGTTCTACAAAGCTTCCTCACCTTCTGATATGGGCTTCCTAGGCTGTTAGCTGAGGTGCCATATTAGGATTTTTTTCTAATAATCCCTTTGTTTGGCCCATTTGCAAACAAAGATGCGTGGCGGCTCCTCTTTTTGGGTTGGGCACCAATAGTGCTAAAAAATAATACTGGGATGCAATGTTATACAACATAAGTCAGGCTCTGAAGCTCTGTATTTGCTGCTCATAATCCAAACCACTCCCAAAGAAGTTTAGGTTTTAGCCTGTCACTCCAAATGCACCCTTTTACAATTTCAAATTAACACTTTTAGACCATTACTAAAGTCATTCAGTGGGAATCAGTTTATCTTTGTTGCAATAAACCACTTCACCAAGTGGGTATAAGCATCTGCAATCAGGTTGTTGACCTCAAGTGTTACCATAATATTCTCTACAATAAAGCCATTACTCACAGTAGATAATGTAGTAAAAGTAGGTCACAGGTTGCTAAAAGTAAAACTTTGGGAAAAAGCAGCCAAAAGAGTGAAAAGTGTGCTAGGGTTAGGAAGATACGTCCTAGGTAAATGCTAGTATGCTTCCAGATATACTTATGGGTAAAAACGCACGTCAAGTTGACACACAGCAATAGGAGAAAGAGGCCCAGGGAATTGAGCCTTTTTGCTTATAATTTTTGTCAAATGAACATAAAATAGCATGCCAATGATTCTTTGAATTGGCAGTATTAAGGGTTTTGATTTTGGTAGTAATAATAGGGTAAGGTCAGACCTGCAGGCTTTAGCTGCATCGCAGGAAGAAATTTAAGCCAAGATTATATAGTCGTAGACCAAAGCTGAAGAAAATTCACCATAATCAACCCTTAATTTTTGGGTTAAGATATACTAACTTTAAAAGCAAATGCCTTTCAGTATAGGCTAAATTTATGCGGAAAATTTGAAAATACAAATTTAATTTTTTACAAACCTGACTCAAGCTAGAAAGTTTTCACTTTTTAATGAAATAAAGGTTTATCTTTCTTTCATTTCAATAGCTATAATCAAAGCCAAATTTAGATTTTTAAAAATACAAAACACAAGCTCTCAAATGAGCAAAAATCATAAAATGTTAATGATTTTGACGCCTGCTGCCCTGGTATGGGGTGGTGGTGTGCCGCCTGCTGGTGTGTTTCAACTGCAACCAAAGCATGCCCAGGCTAGCTCTGCTAGCCCTCCCAATGCTACCAGGCGTTATGTCCCCCCTCAGGACTTAGCCCACCACCTCACAAGCTCCCAAGCGGTGCTCCCATGGAGCAATTTGCATTTCAGCCTCCAGGTCAAATATGGGAATCTTTTCCCATACATAATTTCAGCCATCATTGAGGTGGCCATGGTGGTGTATAAACCCACTGGCTCATTCAAATATCGCTCCTTCAAGGGGTGTTTCAATCTCAGCTTCCATTCTGAAGCTGATGCAATGGCAGCTTAGATGCTGCCATTATTTATTAAAATATTCTCCTTTCTTACCATTTGCACCTTTCTCCTGGGATAGCTACTTTGGTGGTCCAGTTCACCAGGTTGCCCTTCCATCTTTCCCTCAAATGCCTCCACCACGAGCTCATGGAGGGTTTGGCCATTTATGGTATAGATCCTATGCTGCAATTTGTGGTTCTGAGTGGAGCGTTGTTTGGCTGGGATACATGCCTTTGTAATGATCTGTTCATTTCATTGCAGCACCCATCTCACAATTCCCCCTTGCACGGTGATTAGGTCTGCCCATGATCACCCATTCTGGTCATGCATCAAGAACAGCCGCGCCATTTGCCCCTTGTGCTCTGAGCTTGATCACTTGAAGTGCAAGTGCCCTACAGCTTCCACCTCTGCTGCTTCCGCCGCTCCCCCTCCAGTGTTGGCTCAGCTACTGCCACACTAAATTTTTGAGTGGGGCTCAATTCTCCCACTCCCAGACTCACAAATTCTGGCATAGCTTCCAAATCCGCATCCAATCAAATTTTTTAAAAAATTTTAAAAATTTAGTCAATTTATGCCAACCTGAGCTTATGGCTGATACAGTTTCAGCTGAGCTGCCATGGTTAATAGTTTGCACCCAATTAGGTGAGGCCAACTTGCCAACTCCCATGGCTGGGCCAGCATTAGCTGAGTCAAATCTTTTTGAGTGGCTTAATTGGATTGACAAAAATGACTGGTTATATAATGTTAAACCAGATTTTTCATTGAAGAAGTTTTTGTCAATCCTCCCAAATTGCACCCCCACCATTTTCATCCAAAAAACGGTTATCCCATTTTAAGAAATATAAATAAAATGGCAGTCAAAGCCGCTGCAGCTCCTGCAAGCACCCTACTCCGCCAGCAACTCCATGGGGCAATGGAACCCCTGGTTGAGGGTATTCCTATCCCTAATTTCCCTCATGATTTTGAGGAAGAGGTGAAGTATAAGATTGAGGAGCTGGCTTTTGTGTGAGCTTCTCCTGCATTGAAGCATAAATAAATTTTTCTTTTTGACCCTAATTATCCTAAAACCTGCAAGCACATCAAGTCAAATACTTGTGTGCCTGCTCAGATAACTTTTATGAGCATCAACTTGCTCATTATGTTGAGTTGATGGACCCCACCAGCCTCGTTAATAAAGAAAACCCACAATTATACCGCCTTATGCCACATGTCGCTAATGCTCCTACCCCAATGTTGTCCACCATGGTCCACCAGCTAAAGTGGGCGACAGTTAAAAGTTTCTCCAAAGCTTCCTCACCTTCTGATATGGCTTCTTAGGCTGTTAGCTGAGGTTTCATATTAGTAATTTTTATTTCTAATAATCCCTTTGTTTGGCCCATTTGCAAAAAAGATGCCTGGAAGCTCCCCCTTTTGGGTTGGCCACCACTAGTGCTAAAAATATAATCAAGGTTTCTGAACCTTACAAAACTTAATTATTTTTAACTGGTAATTTTACAGATTTTAAGAAAATTTAAATCAAGTTAAACAACTGTTGTGTTACCATGAGTGTCAGTTTAGACAGAGGAGTTAGAACCCACTTCCTAATATGACCTTGGAGAGGTCACTGGTACTCTTAAGGGTTCTGGCCTCAATTCCTGAGGCTCTTGTGACTTAGCATAAGAGAGGCGGTCAGCACTAGGCATCTGTCATTAACTGTGACATCACTCTACACTCTTGATGGGGTTCCACTCCATCAGAGAAACATTAACCAAGGCAAGTTTTATTTGTGGGTGGGTAACTT
Source organism: Massospora cicadina (assembly GCA_022478985.1). Taxonomy (NCBI): domain Eukaryota; kingdom Fungi; phylum Entomophthoromycota; class Entomophthoromycetes; order Entomophthorales; family Entomophthoraceae; genus Massospora; species Massospora cicadina. The sequence goes on along the minus strand of JAKSZP010001941.1, from coordinate 23,717 downwards.
CATGGACGCTAATGAGGCTGAGAGGCAGAACCTTCAGCATCAGAGAATCTTTAATGGAACTTGCGGGTCAACGTTTGGACATAAGAGCAGCGTCTGTGGGACACCTAGATTTTCCAGGTGTCATTGCAACCCTTCTAAGACACCAACTACTGGAGGCGACAATTAAAATAATGGAGCAATTATAGCACCAATTCCTTATTCTAGTTCACCATCTACAATCACTGGCTTGAGATAAGAAGGCATAAGGCCATCATATAGAGTCAGGAGACGCTCATGGAGGGTGCTGGAATCTTTGATGGAAGGGTTAGTTTTACTTGATACGTTGTGGGGCAATCTTCAATATAATTTATAAAGGACCAACGTGCTATAAGCTATTTTTCATCATGGTTGTTCCAAGAGCAGTTTCTTGGCGTTAACCATATCCAAGTTGCCTGGATTAAACTCAGGACCCAGACGGCACTTGCAGTCAGCGTAGACTTTATAATCTCTTAAAGCATCACCCAGAAATTCATCCGCCGCCTAATAGATGCTCTTAGCTCTTTGGCGCCTCATTTGCAGTTACAATTGTTGACTATAGTTGAGGACCTAAGTAAAAGCTAGGATTGTAGCCATAGTTAGCAAAAAAGGTGAAAAGCCCGTTGAAATGTCTCTCTCTCTCTCTCTCTCTCTCTCTCTCTCTCAGGTTACTTATATAATTTTTATTATGCTATTTGCAGGTGGGAGACCATATTGTCATATTCCGCAATGAAGTAGCTAAAGTATCTGTTCTTAATTTTAAGTTACCCTATCCATCTGTCCATCTGACTGAGGTTGGAAGGCTGTATAGCGGCAGGATGGATACCTAAGATAGACATCAACGCTATCCAGAATTGGGCTGTGACTTTTGAGCCACAATTGCTGATGATCTCTACTAGGATGCATACAGGCAGATGTGCTGTTGAGATTTTTGCTCATATTACCATCCTGCTAGATTACCAGGAATCACTAGGGGATAATTCCTTAAGGCGAGGTCAATTGGAAATTGGTTGACCCTGATTTCAGAGTAACTATGTTTGGGGATTTTGGGATATTTGCATGGTCATATCTGTCAGGGATCAATCCGGACAAATTCTTAAGATCTTGTCAAGCAGAGTTGCCGACGAAATAGGGGCATCTGATTGTGATTACCTATCAGGTGTATCGATTGGGATCAGTCAGGTTTCATAACGGAAAGATTGGGAATGTAAGTAGTAAGTTGTGAGGCGAGTGATGCCACCTACAACTAGCAAATCAATCATTTGGTTTGTGACCTGCATTAATGGGTAACAAGTCCCATTACCTAAGCAGATTGTATCCAAATGTGGTTGGTTTTCTTGGATTGAGAGGAAAACATTAGAACACGTTTTCTGACTCTTTTCATTTAGGTCTCGAGGATGTCCAATGACATAATCCTAGCCAGGATGGGGAAGATTATTGCTGCTGAGATGAGGATGGGTGATTCAATGGTAACAGCTGCCACTTCATCGAAGAGGTGCTAACTAAGGTAAGACAACTGAATCCCCACTATAAATACCCTGGATTCACTTATAATAAAAACAGGTTCTACAGGAGAAAACAAGTTCAATAATTCTATAGTTTTCATCCAGTATATAGTTTAAGTAGTAAACTTTATCAGCTTTCATTTGTTCTATTCTTCTCAAGGATACATTTCTGTGTGCGATAATTGGGAGACTCTTTAAGATAAAGAGTAAGGATTTGTGAGGGGATATAGAAAAGAAGGAGAAACAATAGGGGAATGCTGCAAACTGTGTGTTGGACTGGAGAGACTGTCACCAGGGAATCTCAGAGAAGATTGGGTTGGACAGTATAAGGCAACGAATCCCTATATTAAGACATATCAAGTCTTTGAGCAGAAATACTGGCCAAGCGTTGGGCCTTGATTTAGGAATTCAATTCAACTATGGATAATAGTTGTCATACTATTATCAACCGATTATATCACCTATCATGCAACGCGGAAAAATTGCACAAAATCTGAACCTGTTTAAGTAATAAGTATATTAGGTTAAAAAGAAAGTAATCAACCCAATAATTCTTTTACAAAGTGGTGCTCACTACAGGTGTTTAGTTGAGTAGAAGAAACAAGTTGGATGTTGTATAAAGATGAGTTACATTAACTATGAATGGAGTTAGCCACCATAAATCAGAACGTCCTAAACTCAGCAGATCCTCAGGACTTTGCAGTCTTGGAAGAATGAGTCACCAAGATGGAGGAAGGGATTAATAATGTCAGGAGGTTTGGATACGAGTTACTTGGAAAAGTAAATTTGTTAAAGAAGAAAGAAGGGGACTTAATTAAAGAGGTCTTATATCTGAAAACGGAGTGGGAAGCAGATTGTGTTCATTTGAGAAATTTCAGCGCTGATATTGAGCAACTGATTAAGCAGGTCGAGGAGCCAAAAACTCAAGATGCAATTGTAAGCCATTTGCAGCAAGTAATGCCAAAGAAAGAAGTCCTAGTATGATAATTGGGAAGTCAAATACCCCAAGAAACATGCCACCCACTTTTGCTGCCATTTTTGGATTTAACACCTGAAGTCACTCCCCAAGTGAGCCAAGTGGCCAAACCTAGAGAATCAGCTAGAAATAACTTGGAGGAATTTAAGGCAACGCCAAAATTTCTGACGTTCCATTAGGATAACACCCCAGCATTTTTCAGACTGTTCAATATGACTATGTACTGCTACGGTGATTGTAAAAGGCGTTGACAGTCATGAATTGCCTAGACACTGACTGTCAGAACTTATTGTTACCCCACCTGGAGGAGGACAGTTGATCATATGCAGAGGCCAAGGCGGCCATCATGAAGGAATTTGGGAGTCTGATTCTAATTGTGAAAAAAGGATGGCTCCAATTGGGTGGTGATCAACTACTAAAAGTTGAATAAAATTACAAAGAAGGATTTGTATCCCCTACCAAGAATTGACAATGCGCTAGATCAATTGGGAGAAGTGAAGTATTTCTTTGCAATGGATCTGATCTCAGGATTTTGGCAAGCCAATTTGCCAAAAGAAGACCTAGAAAAATGCACGATCATTACCATGCAGGGGCTATACCAACTGATGAGGATGCCCCAGGGTCTATGCAATGCGCCTGCAAAATTTCAGGGGGGCCATGGACGCTATACTGAGCGACTTGAAGTTGTTGTGCATCCTGGTATAATTGGACGATATTAATGTGTTCAGTAGGACGTTTAATGACCATTTACACCACTTGTAAGAAGTATTCAAGAGACTGTCCAAAGCTAACCTGAAGATTAAGCCAAGGAAGTGTCACTTCTTCAAAAAAGAGTTGGTCTATCTAGGATTCGTGATCAACTATAGTGGATTGCAGCTGCAAGCCCATAAGATAGAAGCCATAGAACGGATGGATGTGCCAAAGAGTGTCCAAGACATCCAAGTGTTCCTTGGAATGGTTGGATACTACATAAGATTTATTCAGGACTTCACCTGTATAGCCAAGCCCTTATTCCATCTGTTGAAGGATCTAAAACAAGGATTTGTATGGAATGAAGAAGCACAGGAATTCTTTGATGAGCTACGCCGGTACCTAATAGATTCTCCAAAATTAAATATTTGATTTTTGATTGAAAATTCAATATACAAACCAATGCTTTGTTGATAGCAATCAGTGCCTTACTAAGCCAAGTAGATGAACTTGGGGACGAACATCTGGTGGCATATGTGAGCTGGACATTCTCAGCCTCTGAGAGACATTACACCGTAACTGAGTGTAAATGCCTTGTGGTCATTTACGCCTGCAAACAGTTTTGGGTGTACATCCACAAAATGCACTCTAAAGTGGTGATGGACCACTCTTTGTTACGTTGGCTCCATAATTTGAGAGAACCAGAAGGATGACTGGCCCAATGGGCACTTAAGCTACAGGCTTACAATTATGGGATTGTCTACCAAGTGGGGGCTTCTCACCACAATGCAGATGGCTTATCATGGTTACCAATTGTCCAGATGGTATACACACAGGCAGATGAGTTATTACAGAGAATGGTCAATGGAGAAATCAGGAACGTGCCCCAAGAAATCCAAGGTGCGCTTCAAAAAGCAATGGAAAACACTGAGACCATGGATGGACAAGTGTTTAAGATAATTAATGGGAAGCGGTTATTATTCCCAATGCCATTGGAAAGAGCAGCTATCATTCAAATCGCTCATAAGGTTGTCAGGCATAAAGGCCTGAGAAAAACAACCAATGATATTCACCAGTACTACTACTGGGAGTCAATCAACTATGATGTCACTGACTATCTAGCTTGTTGTGTGGAGTGCCAGCTGCACAAGCCACATAAGAATACAACTAGATACCAACTGGTCTGCCTTGGATTTTCCTGTCATATGGTGTCCATTGACGTGATAGACCACTGACAATGATCACAGGGGGAGTCAAGTACATAATAGTTGCTATCAGCCATCTGATGAGATGGGTCAGACAAAGGCCCTGCAAAAGTAGATGCTACCAGCACCGCGAAGTTCATCCTGGATCAAGTAGTATATTGACATGTATGTCCGCAGGTCCTGATTAGATATAAATGGGACAAACTTCACTTCTCATGTGATCCCACAACTGAATGAGATAATGGGGATCAGAGGAGTTGTGTCTGTACCCTACCAGCCAGAGATGAACGGACTGGTAAAATGAGTGAATGGAATGCTGGCTATGACGCTGAGGAAGCTGTTTGCAGGAAGAACTTCCGCGTGGGGAATGTACCTGAGTTTGGTGACGTTCGCCTACAATATCAGTCATCATATGCTATGGGAAAAATTCTGTTTGAGTTTCTATATGGGAGGAAGCCACGTTGCCGCCAATTTTATATTTGGTGGTGGAACCAACCTTGGGGATGAATGCCAAACAGTACTTGAACCGATTAATGTATATCCTAATTGAGATGCAATTGTAAGCATTTGATACTATGCTGAAAAAAAGGATACAAGCAAAATTGATGGACAATATGAACTGACTGGCCTTAGAAGAATATCAAATTGGCAAAAGAGTTGCCTATTGTTATACACATGGTTTTGGAAGAAGAAACAAACTGGATGAATTATGGTCAGGTCCGTTTGAGATTATTGCCAAGATGGTGACTGACGCCTACTCCATCAAGAATCTCTTGGATGGAAGAGTTATGAATCAAGTCCAAGCTATGTATCTAAAGTGATGGATCAATGAAAAAAATAAAAGAGTTCCCAAAGGACCGATGAACCATTAAGTTGATTATGTCCTGATGATTAAGTCAAGTTTAAAAAGGACCTCTGTCCCAATCTATATGGTTAAGTCCGAAAAAAGGACTCTGAACCATAAAAACTGGCAGGTTTAAGAATACCTAGGACCCAGTTTGGGGAAAAAGAAAGGAAGATGGACCGCTGAACTGAAACAAGGCCAAGTCCCATGAAAAAAAAGAAGAAAAAAAAATGAAAAAGATATTAGAAAAAATATAAACTGAATAGAAAAAAACTGATATATTTTTTAAAATTTTTTATTTTTTTGATTATCCTTGGTACAGGGATGATTCCGCCTATGTCGCCTCTGGGGGAGGGAGGATGGATCACAGTAGGAATGAATAGCCCATCAAAATCTATGTGAAATTGGACGCTAGTGAGGGCTAGACCTACACAAAACCAGGTTCTTTGAGCGGATGCAGATCCCTGCAAGAAAGTGACTAGGGAAAGGAAGTTAAAAAAGTTGGAAGAAGCCAATTGTGAAACCCTGGAGCAGAGAGGGAAGCAACAGTATAGAAAGAGGCAGTCAGCAAATAACCCCAAGTAATCCTGATATGGTACCGGAGCTGGAAGTTTACCTTTAGCACTGCCAATGGGCTTTGTCAAGAACATTGGATATATGGGACAGCAGCAAACAAGGAATACTGAATGGGTGTTGATGAATCATGCCCCTAATAAAACCATCAGCGGAAGAATCAATGGGAAGCGCCAGAGATGAGATAGTCATGCAGGGAGCGAATGGCATCTTACAAGCAATGACTATAGGCTTCTTAGAAGCTGAAGCTGAAGGAATGATGGAATACAGGAAAGGCTAGAAGCTTTGTGGACTAACTTCGAAGAACTTGGCCAGCAAAGCAAAGAGCATAAGTGGCAATATCCTGATCGAGGATGTTCTCAAGATCAGAGGGATTCAGCACTAGGGATAAAGCCTCAGTGATTTGGGCCCATAATTCGGCGTATGGAGTTAAAATGAATACTGTTACCAATGGTGAGCTCAGTAGCCAAGAGAGTGGGTTTGTAGTATTGTCCAAGTTAGAATAGGAACTCAGAAAGCAAGTCTGATCTGGCAAGAAAAGAGAAATTAAGAGCAAAGGGCATAATTTCAGGAGCATCCAAGATGAGTTTGGTGCATCTGTGAAAGGAGATGAATCCAGGACAGTTTCAAAATCCAACTCTGGAATTGACAACAGAGGAAGAATTTGCTGAGAGTTGTTCAAAATGATTGCAATCCTGGTTTCAGAGGGATTAGTTGCCATTTCTGGTAATTTGATGGAAGGACTAGCTGATGGCGCTAGACTAGGCGTTTGAGTCCTGGAAGGACCATATAAGAGTTTCCGCTGAGCATCCAGACTCATCTGCTGGTAGAGACGGAGGTCTTAATCAGACAAACTATTCAGAAGCTGCTGGTATTGTGACTCAGATTTCAACATATGAGCTGGACAAAAGGGGGGATGTTGGAATTATATAAAAGTTAATGTTATTCACTTTACAATCCATTAAGCTCCAATTTCGGAGATTTTAATATCAAAAAATGAGATAAGCTCTCCAAGGGAATAATTAGGAATGGCTTGAGCCAAGAGGTTATGAAAGAAATAACAAGGGTGAATAAAAATAAGTATTCTTAATTGAGCCATGAAACAAACATCTTTTGCAAGAGTCTCCTGTCAAGGACGAGAAAACAGTAAATCAAGGACGCCGGACCAAGAATCCTGAATATGACAGCGGGTCATATACCCTGATAGGGGAAACTGGATCCTGGGACTAATATCATCACAATTAAATCAATCAGCCAGGTATGACAGTAGATCATGGGGATCATGCTCTGAAAAGGTATGAGCAAGGAGGAAGAGGAAGAAGGCCTTATGCCAAAGGTCATCCCAAGTAGCGTTGAGTATTGAAAAGTGTACTCCACTTAAACTATTGAAGTAATTGACCAAGAGTCCAAAGCAGTGTTCTCATGCCCCAGTCCTTTTCTCACTGGGAATCTAGGCAAGAGGGGGAAGGTGTTGGGATTTTTTCCCATATTCCCAGCCTGCTAGATTACCAGGAATTGCTAGGTGATAATTTCTTAAGGCGAGGTGAATTGGAAATCAGTTGACCCTGATTTTGGAGTAACTAAGTTTGGGGATTTTGTGGTATTTGCCTGGTTTTATATGTTGAGGGAACGATCCCAAGAAAGCTTAAGATCTCATTGAGCATAGTTTTCAATCAAATAGGGGCATGTAATAGATAATTACCTATCAGGTGTACCAATTGGGATCAGTTGGGTTTCATTACCAACTGATTGGGAATTTAAGTGGTAAGTTGCAAGGCGAGAGATGCCTCCTACAACTAGAAAATTGATCAGTTGGTTCGCAATCTGCCTTAATGGGTAACAAGTCCCATTACCTAAGCAAGTCACTAGCCAAATATGGTTGGATCACTTGGATTAAGAGGAAAACATTAGAACACGTTTTCTGACTCTTTCCATTTAGGTCTCGAGGATGTCCAATGACATAATCCTAGCCAGGATGGGGAAGACTATTGCTGCTGAGATGAGGATGTGTGATTCAATGGTAACAGCTGCCATTTCATCGAAGAGGTGCTAACCAAGGTAAGACAACTGAATCCCCACTATAAATCCCCTAGGATTCACTTATAATAAAAACAGGTTCTATAGGAGAAAACAAGTTCTATAGTTCTATAGTTTTCATCTGGTATATAGTCTAATTAGTAAACTTTATCAACTTTTAATTGTTATATTTTCCTCAAGGATATATTGCTGTGTGCAATAATTGGGAGACTCTTTAAGATAAAGAGTAAGGATTTGAGAGGGGATATAGAGAAGAAGGAGAAAAAATAGGGGAATGCTGCAAACTGTTTGTTGGACTGGAGAGACTGTCACCAGGGAATCTAAGAGAAGATCAGGTTAGACAGTATGAGGGAACAAATTTCTAAATCAAACATCTCAAAAATTGTGAGAAGAAATACTGGCTGAGCGTTGTAGCTTTGATCTGGGAACTCCATTCAACTATGGATAATAGTTGTCATAATATTATCAACTGTTAATATCAAAATACTATACAACGCAGACAAATTGCACAAGAACTGAACCTGTGCAAGTAATACGTTTATAATTGTTATTTGCCAACAATACCCAGACCCATAAATTATTACATTTGGTCTAAAAAATGCTGGGCTTTTTCAGCAGATGTGATGGTGGCGCTACAGGATACAAAGTGGGCCATCTTGGTGAAGCGTCAACCAATACTATTACCGCTTCATAGCCTTGTGACAAGGGGAGTTAAAAATGAAATCTATGGATAACAATGTTCAGGGTCCTTCAGCAGCTTGGAGGGGTACCATAAGGCCAGCAGCCTTATGGCAGATAGTTTTGACTTATTACATGATAGGCAAGATTTTGGGTAATTGGAAACATCGGAGGTAAGGCCTTTCCAGATGTAGGCTGATTGGACCATATCACCAGTCTTATCCTTTCCAGGATGGCTATAGTGGAGGGGTCATGGGTCGCACAGATCATCTCTTCTATCATTGATCCAGATGGGACCCACTATATAACCTGGTGGAGTATGACCCCATCAAAAAGCAGTAGCCCTTGTTTAATGGCTCGCCATTTCTATGATAGGCTTGCTTTATCTTAGGGTATTCTTCTGACAGAGGTTGAGATAGCCTAACATGGGAAAGGGTGTCCACATTCCCATCCAGGAGATCCATAGCAAGCAATGTGAGGGGTTGGCAAGGGTGCTTCCCTTCACTTGTTCCAGTTTAAACAACACTTTATTAATATGGGCATCAATAAATCAGGGTCAGAGGAAAAGACAGGATTCCGTGAGAGAGCATTAGACAGCAAGTTGTTACTACCATTCAACAAATCATACTAGTACTGTACATGAACATGATCTCTAGCCACCTGGACTGAAAGGGGTCAGCTTCTTGGGGAGCAGAAGTACAATAAAGCCTTGTGGTCAGTGAAAATGTTGATAGCCAACTAAAACCATTAAAATGATAATGCTTTTGCTTTACAGCTTCAAGACTACAAGGAGTTACTTGTCGTAAATGGCATAATTTGAACTGAGCCAAGGATATCCTTTTGAAGAAATAAGCGTGGGAGCACTCCACTTCATACTCTAACTCTTTCACCAAGGCTGCTACCACTGTAAAGTTATAAACGGTATCTGTAACATTGAGAGGCTGGTTAAGATCAGAATGAGCTAGAATGGGACTGGACATGAGGATGGTCTTGACAGCATTAAAGGCTGAATTACATCTCTCAGTCCAACAGATGGTTTTCTTCCTGGATGCAGTGTAAAGGGGAGCAGCGACTTCATATAGCTTTGAATGAACTACTTGAGTAAAATTCAGGTCCAATGAAGCTGCGCAGCTTTGTCAATAAGTAGTATTAACACTTTGCAGATGGCTCCTTCCTTATATAGATCAATAAAGTGACCTTAATAGAAGTTAATATTCCCTTAACTCAAATTTGAGCTGGAAGAACTAGCTTTGCTCACTAGAATTGTGAATTTTTTCAGCGCCAGACGTTCCATGATGACTACCAGATGACAGGCGTGGGACTCTTCATCTGGAGAGAAGACTAGTGTATCGTCCATGTAAGCTATTGAGAAATATCCCATATGGTATTCTAGGAAAGAATCAACTAACCTTCGAAAGATGGTGGGTGCGTTCTTAAAAACCAAAGGGCTTGGAACTGAACTATAAATACATTTCCTGGTGCAGAAAACAGTCAAACACTCCTAGCCTTCTTAAATGCAGATCTGGTTGAAGGCGTTTAAAAAACTCTATGTTATGACACCGGCCTATAAAACTAAGACTGGCCTGAAAGTATGGTTGTGTAGACTCCCAAAGTAAAAGCCATGATACCAAAGGTAAATCCATCCACAGAACATACTGTTTATTTGTGAGGGGAAGGCCTGAGAGCTGATGATTCACCACAAACGTTATCAACGTCCCCACAAGGAGCCAAGTGGTGGTGCAGTTTTACGGAAGATTTAAGAGAATCACCTTTTTCAGGAACAGACAGCACAATAGGAAGATTGCTAACAACAGCGGAAGAGATTCTCTCAAGATTGTTTCAGAACTCAGAAAATTGGGAGGGGAGTAGTCAAAAATAAGGTAAGGGTCGCAATGTTTTAAAGTATCTAAGATGGGAGATAAGCCCAGATGGGGCCCATGCTAATACCTCACTAAGAAGGGATTTCAGAAGCGTTGTTAGGGTTGCCACTTTATTTCAGTCATTGCAATGACTGGTAACATGGCAGTTTAATGATTATTGTACTTACAGATACAATATCTTAAAGCTGTGATTTTATAAGGGATTTGTTTACTAATAAAAAAGAAGATTGAAGACAGTAGCACCAGTTGGAGTCAGCTGTCTTAAAACCTAGATGGGTGCGTAACAAGAGTTGGGGTGCATTAACTCCTGAGAGTTCCAACATGATCAATTATGGCAGAAGACACGTTATGGCATTCTGATACCAATTTTCAAAAGAACTGATGGGTCAAACCACTATTGAAACTTTTTAAAAAAATACTTGGTTCTATCCAGACTTGAAGGACAGTGCCAATCTGTTTAACTGGATGACTATCTGGACAAACAGATATGGAAGTTAGGAAAATCCCATTTTAAATGAAAATGAGTTTCTACATGCCCTAACCTATTGGGGCAGTCTCACCTTCACTGGTGGCAACGTAAAAAGTTGGACGGGAGGTTTTAAGCTCATGTCCCCTTAAAACAATTTGATTTTACTTAAATATGAAAATCTATTCCCTTAAGCAGAACTTGAACTAGGATACAACGCCTTTTGTCAAGATGAGAAGCCGCAACCTACCTGTTGGTAATGACCTATGTCCAACAACACCTTTTGACACAACCTCTATATCCAATCCACCAACTCCTTTAGTGGTGGGAAGATGGAGCAAGGGAAAACCCTTCAGGGGTATTGGGAATTTGCCCATATTTTAGGACTGCTAGATTACCTGGAATCTCTAGGGGAAAATTCCCTAAGTTGAAGTGAATTGGAAATCAGTTGGCCCAAGTTTTGGAGTAACTATGTTTGGGGGATTTTGGGATATTCGCCTGGTTGTATCTATCAGGGGATCAATCTGGATGAATACTTAAGATCTCATTGGGTGGAGTTGCCAATAAAATAGGGGCATCTGACAGTGATTAACTATCAGGTGTACCAATTGGGATTGGTCGGGTTTCATCACTGACTGATTGGGAATTTATAGTGAGTTGCAAGGCGAGTGATGCCATTTGCAACTAAAGAATCAATTGGTAGGTGCGCAACCAGCCTTAATGGGTAATAAGTCCCATTACCTAAGCAGGTCACTAGCCAAATATGGTTGGTTCACTCGGATTGAGAGGAAAACGTTAGGGACACGTTTTTAACTCTTTCCATTTTAGGTCTTGAGGATGTCTAACGTAGGAATCCTAGTCAGGATGGGGAAGACCATTGTTGCTGAGATGAGGATGGGTGATTCAATGGCAATGGCTGCCATTTCATTGAAGAGGTGTCAACCAAGGGTTAGACAGCTGAATTCCCCACTATAAATTCCCTAGGATTCACTATAATAAAAAAACAGATAATACAACAGATAAATAGATCATATTACAGAGATATAGTTCTAAGTTGTTCGTTTGGGATATAGTCTAAAGAGTAACTTATTATCAGCTTCCATTGAGCTGTTCTGTCTCAAGGATATTATTGCTGTGTGCAATAATTGGAAGACTCTTTGAGAAAAAAGTAAAAATCTGAGTGGGGATCTAGAGAAGAAGGAGTCACAATTGGGGATAGCTGTTGACTGTGTGTTAGACCAAAGAGACTGTCACCAGGGTTTTAGCGAAGATTGGGTCAAACAGAGCAAGGGAATAAATCCCTACAAGTATGACATCACAAGTATTTAACTGGGAATACTGGATGAGCGTTGGGCTGAAATATAATAATTTATACTCAACTACGGATAATAGTCTCCATACTATTATCAATTTATAATTCATTGTACTATACAACGCGATGAAGTGCTAGAGGAAACCAAACCTGTGCAGTAAAAAGGTTACTAAGGTTGCTTGCTGATAACAACCACCAGTAAATTTTTATGAATTGGTGCTCACTACAGGGGTACTTGAGTTGCAGAATTACAAGAATGTTGTATAAAGACAAGCTACACAAACTGTGGACTGAGTTAGCCACTGTAAGCTAGAATGCTCTAAACTCAACGGACCATTGGGAGTTCGTAGCCTCAGAAATAATGAGTCGCCAAGGTGGAGGAAGGGATAGATAATGTAGCAAGCTTTGGGAATGAGTTACTTGGGAAAGTAACTTCGTTGAAGAAGAAATAAGGGGACCTTGTTCGAGAGGACTTATATCTGAAAACAGAGCAATAAGTGGATCACATTTGCCTGAGAAATTTTGGCGTGGATATAGAGAGATTATTCAAACAAGTGGAGGAACTTAAAGCTCAAAAATATGCATATAAACCCAATATAGCAAGTGATGCTGAAGAAAGAAGTCCACGCACAATACTTGGGAAGTCAAATACCCCAAGGAACCTGCTGCCCGCTTTTGCTACCATTTTGGAGATGACGCCTTAAGTCACTCCTCAAGTTAGCCAAATGGCTAAACTGAGAGAATCAGTCAGAAATGACTCAGAGAAATTTAAGGCAACGTTAAAATTGCCAACGTTCCATCAGGATAACGCCCCAGAGTTTTTCAAACTGTTTGAAATGACTATGTATGGTACAGATTTGTCAAAAGGCGTTGACAGTCATGAATTTCCTAGACACTGACTGTCAGAACTTAGTGTTACCTCACCTGGAGGGGGACAGCTGGTCGTATGCTGAGGCAAAGGTGGCCATCATGAAAGAATTTGGGAGTATGACGCACATGTTGAAGCGCAAGCAGGAATTTTGGGAATCCAGTTCCATAAAGATGAGTCTTTAGCTAGCTTCATAGATCAGTTTTACCAGGAGTTGCAGATCCTGGTCAGAGTGAAAGTATTGGATGACTTTGATGCTATAATCGCCTTGCAAGTGGCCTTTGGCCCTATCACAATTTGCATCACATGATGTCTTCCATGTTCATGATGGAAATAACTACCTTGCAAATGGTAGATAACTTGAAGATTTTGGGAGTGTTATTTGATTCTTCAAATAGAAGCTTCAAATCCAATCCTGTATGCAATTAGAATCCCACAAAGGGAAATGAAGGAGCAAAAGAGATGACCAATTGAACCGTGCCCGGGGATAAGCCCAAAGAATTTAGACGGTTAAACAAGAAGGAAAAGGTCTGCTACCAATGTGGTGGGAAAGGACATAATGATGTGCACTGTAAGAAGCTGAAGGATCAGATCAACGTGGTTCAGGCGAAAGAATCAGCAACTACGAAGTAATTGGGAAAAGGGCCCGCGGCCTAGATGGGGAACAGTCTAGAGCTGTGGAGAAGCCTGTTCCTCCCAACACTATGAATGAAGAAATCGATATCAGCGATCTATTCATAGACAATGAGTAGGATCAGCTGTATCAAGTGGTCAATTTGGATGTAAATGCCGTGACCAGAGCTGGGGTGAAGAGAATTGACCCTGAGATAATCAAGGAAGTTGCCCAGCCATATTCTGACAACTGGCGGATAAGATTCAAACTGCTGAGAATCCTGAAGAATTATCTGAAGTCCAATTAGATGATGCCAATTTGTCAATCCCCCTCAGCGTGATAAAGGAATTGTTTCCTGATTTATTAGCGCAAATAAAACATACCCTATATTTGTTTAATAACGCCACTATTCATTCAGTAAACACTATATTGCAATACTCTGAGTATACATATATAGATATACAAGTGAATTGAGTGCGGGTGAGGACAATTGTCAACAGCAGAGCGCCCATCAATATTGTCTTGACCAAGCTGGTAAAGAGGATGAAGATCTCGCCAGACTTGGAACATAAGAAATAATTTGGGACAGCTGGGCCAAATACCACCGTCTCCTGTGGAGCGTATAGTGCATTGTCACTATGATTCAGGTCATTGGTGGTATCTGCGACAGCAATAGTTTTAGCCAACCAAAACTATGAAATTCTGATCAGAATGGAGTTTCACAAAAATATGGAGTTAAATGTAACTTTGAGGATAATACGTTGACCATATTGGGCCAGACGTTATCATTGGTATATCAGAAGGATGGTGAAGCTCCACTAAATCAAAGAAACAACTTCATCAATCTAATATACAATGATGGCATTATCCTGATTTGGTACCAATTAGTTGGTAGAAAGTGATGTGAAATGCTGGCGGAAATCCCAGAGAACTGGGGAATTCCACTGAGGATCAAGAATGAGAGGACCATACCACCAGGATTGCAGATGACAATTGACATGGGGTTAACATTGGAGATACTTGAGCTGTTGTATGGGGATGTCAGAAGCCCCTGGAAGAAGTCCAGGGTGGAGCCTTGGGTGGCTCCTGGGATACTATTGCCGGGTCATGGAGAAATACAAGTTCTTCTGGCGAATTTAAGTAAAAACTGATGAAGATCAAGAGGAATCAGATCATCGCATTTGTTCATCTGATCCCTGGCTGAATTGAGGAGATTCCATGATTTTGGGACTCTCAACAAAATGGGATTACTGGACAGGGTAACCAAAAGTATGAACCTATTTGGTTGATCGAGAGCAGCTTGCTGATCTGTCAGAAGGCTAGCAGGAAGAGGTGCTTGAACTATTTGAAAAGTATTGGGAAGTGTTCTCTCAGGATGAACATGATTTGGGATGCACACAAAACATGATCCACAATGTTGACACTGGGGAAAATTTTCCAATAAGAATGAGACTGAACTGATTATCAAAAGCTGCTAAAGCAGTAGTTGAGGATGAAATCAGCAAACTAGTGAAGCATGGGCTTCTAGTTCCGTTGTCAAGTCCCTGGGCGAGTCCAATTCTGATTGTGAAGAAAAAGGATGGATCCAACCAGGTGGTGATTGACTACTGAAGGCTGAATAAAATTATGAAAAAGGATTCATATCCCCTACCGAGGATTGATGATGCACTAGATCATTTGGGAGAAGCAAAGTATTTCTCCACGATGGATCTGATTTTGGGATATTGTCAGATTGACTTTCCCAAGGAAGACCAGGAAAAATGTGCAATTATTACCGCGCAGGGGCTATACCAACTGATGAGGATGCCTCAGGGTTTATGCAATGCGCCTGCAACGTTTCAGAGGGCCATAGATGCAATGTTGAGCGACTTGAAGTTGTCATGCATCCTAGTATATCTGGATGATATATACATGTTAAGTAGGACGTTTACTAATCACCTACACCACTTGGAAGAAGCTTTAAGCGACTGTCCGCAAACAACCTAAAGATCAAGCTGAGGAAGTTCCACTTCTTTAAGAAAGAGTTGGAATATCTGGGATTTGTAATCAACTCCAGTGGATTGCAGCTGCAAACCCAGAAGATAGAAGCCATAGAAAGCATGGCTGTACCAAAGAGTGTCAAAGACATCCAAGTGTTCCTTGAAATGGTCAGATACTACAGGAGATTTATTCTGGACCTCGCCCAAATAGCTGAGCCATTATTCCATCTATCAAAGGATCCAAAAAAAGGATTTGTATGGAATGAAGAGGCTCAGGACTCCTTCAATGAGTTAGGCTGGTACTTTAATAGATTCGCCAATTCTGAGATATTTGAATTTTAATTGGGAGTTTATTATTCAAACCAATGCTTTATTGATGGTAATTGGCGCCATACTAAGCTAAGCAGACAAACAAGGGGACAAACATCTGTTGGCATGTGTGAGCCGGACACTCTCAGTTGCTGAGAAGAAACACACAGTGACTTAGCGTGAATGCCTTGCAGTCACTTACGCATGCAAGCAGTTTCAGGTGTACATCCATGGGAAGCACTTTAAGGTGGTAACGGACCACTCTTTGCTGCGTTGGCTGCACAATTTAAGAGAGCCAGAAGGATGACTGGCCCAATGGGCACTTAAGCTCCAGGCTTATGATTATGAGATTGTTTACTGAGCGGGGGCTTCTCACCGGAATGTGGATGGCTTATCGCAGTTACTAATGATCCAGATGGTATACTTGCAGGCGGATGAGCGAATCCAGAGAGGTCAACAGAAAAATTGGGGGTGATCCCTGAGAAATCCAAAGTGCACTTCAGAAAGCAATGAAAAACACAAAAATTACATGGATGGACAAGTATTAAAGATAATCAACTGGAAGCAGTTATTATTCTTGAAGCTGTCAGAAAGAGCAGCTATAGTGCAAGCAGCTCACAAGGTTGTCAGGCATGGAGACCTGAGGAAAACAACTGATCATATTTGCCAGTACTACTTGGAATTTATCAAATACATGTCACAGATTATCTAGCTTGTTGCGTGGAGTGCCAGCTGCACAAACCACATAAGAATACAACTGGATACTGACTGGCCCGCCCTGGATCTGCCTGGCACTCAGTGTCCATTGATGTGATGGGACCACTGACGATGAGCATAGGGGGAGTCAAGTACATTATAGTTGCCATTGACCATCTGACAAGATGGGTTGAGATGAAGGCCCTAAAGAAAGTAGATGCTATCAGTACTGCGAGGTTCATCCTGGATCAAGTAGTATACTGGCATGGATGTCCGCAGGTCCTGCTTAGCAATAATGGGACCAACTTCATGTCTCATGTGATCCCAAGATTGAATGAAAATGGGGATCAGAGGAGTCATGTCAGTACCTTACCAGCCAGAGACAAATGGACTGGTAGAGCGGGTGAATGGAAAGCTGGCCACGACGCTAAGGATGCTATTGCAGGAAGACTTTCCACATGAAGAACGTAACTGAGTTTGGTGACATTTGCCTACAATATTAGTCATCATATGGCGACGGGAAAGAAGCCATTTGAATTTTTATACAGGAGAAAGGCCACGTTGCCACCAATTTTATATTTGGTGGTGGAACCTACGTCAGGGATGAGTACCAAGCAATATTTGAGCCAACTGACGTATATCCTAATTGATATGCAATCACAAGCATTTGATACAACTTTGAAGAAAAGGATAAAAGCAAAATCAATGGATGATAAGAACTGACCAGCCTTAGCAGAATATAAAATAGGGGAAAGAGTTGCCTATTGCGATATGCATGGTTTTGGAAGAAGAAACAAACTAGATGCATTGTGGTTGGGTCTGTTTAAAGTGATTGCCAAGATGGCGACTGATGCTTACTCCATCAAGAATCTCTTGGATGGAAGAGTTGTGAATCGAGTCCATGCTAAGTATCTAATGTGATGGATTGATAAAAAAAATAAAAGAGTTCCCAAAGGACCGATGAACCATTAAGTTGGTCATGTCCTGATGATTAGGGTAAGTCCAAAAAAAGGACTCTGAACCAATCTAGTTGATAAAGTCCAAAAAAAGGACCTCTGAACCATAGAAAACTGGCAGGTTTAAGTACCCAGGACCCAGTTTGGGGGAAAAAATAAAAGGTGGACCTCTGAACTGAATCAAGGTCAAGTCCCATGGAAAAAAGAAGAATAAGGAAAAAAAATCGATAAAATATATGTGAAAAAATTCATAAACTGCACAGAGAAAAACCAATATAAACCTATAATTTTTAATTTTTATTAATTGTCCTCAATATGGGGATGATTCCGCCTATATTGCCTTTTGGGGGAAGGAGGATGAATCGTGGTAGGAATGAACAGCCCATCAAAATTAATATGAGATTGGATGCTAGCAGCGCTAGACCTACACAAAACCAAGTTCTTTGAGTGGATGAAGATCCCTGCGAGAAAGTAACTAGGGGAAGGAAAATTGAGATGTTGGATGAAGCCAATTATGAAAACCTGGAGAGGGAAGGAAAGCAACAGTATAAGAAGAGGCAATTGGTGAATAACCCCTGAGTAATCCCAATACTGTACCAGAGCTGGAAGATCAGTCTTGAGCGCCTAACAACAATCTTCATCAAGAACACCGGACATGTGGGCCTGAAACAAACAAGGGATGCTTGACAGCTGTTGCTGAATCATGCCCCCTATTAACGCCATCAGCGGAAGATACCAATGGGAAGTGCCAGTGAAGAGATAGTTATGCAAGGAGTAGATTGTATCCTGCAAGTGACAACTATGGGCTTCTCAGAAGCTAAAGCTGAATGAACAGTGGAACCCCGGTGAGGCTAGAAGCTTTGTGGACCAACTTCGAAGAACTTGGCCAGAAAAGTGAAGAGCATAAGTGGCAGTATCCCAATCCAGGATATCATTAAGATCAGAGGAACTCAGCACTAGGGTCAAAGCCTCTGTGACTTGGGCTTGGAGTTCAGTGTAGGGGAGCTCAAAGTAAATACTGTTACCAATGGTGAGCTCATTAGCCAGAACAGCGGGTTTGTGATATTGTCTGAGTTGGAAGAGTAACTCAGGAAGCAGGTTTAACCAGGCAAGAAATAAACAATCAAGAGCAAATGGCATAATCTCTGGAGCATCTATGACAATGGTTGGTTCATCAGCAAAAGGAGCCAAATCCAGGAGAGTTTTGAAGTCCAACTCTGGAATTGACAACAGAGGAAGAATTGGCTGAGAGTTGTTCAAAATGATTGCAAGCCTGGTTTCAGAGGGATTAGTTGCCATTTCTGGTAATTTGATGGAAGGACTAGCTGATGGCGCTAGACTAGGCGTTTGAGTCCTGGAAGGACCATATAAGAGTTTCCGCTGAGCATCCAGACTCATCTACTGGAAGAGACGGAGGTCTTAATCAGACAAACTATTCAGAAGCTGCTGGTATTGTGACTCAGATTTCAACATATGAGCTGGACAAAAGGGGGGATGTTGGAATTATATAAAAGTTAATGTTATTTACTTTACAATCCATTAAGCTCCAATTTCGGAGATTTTAATATCAAAATTAATGAGATAAGCTCTCCAAGGGAAGAATTAGGAATGACTTGAGCCAAGAAGTTATGAGAGAAATAACAAGGGTGAATAAAAATAAGTATTCTTAATTGAGCAATGAAACAAACATCTTTTGCAAGAGTCTCCTGTCTAGGACGAGAAAAAAACAGTAAATCAAGGACGCTGGACCAAGAATCCTGAATATGACAGTGGGTCATATACCCTGATGTGGGAAAACTGGATCCCAGGACTAATATCATCACAAGTAAATTGATCAGCCCAGCATGACAGTAGATCGTGGGGACCATGCTCTGAGAAGGCAGTAGCGAGGAGGAAGAGGAAGAACACCATATGCTGAAGGTCATCCTAAGTAGCATTGAGTATTAACGAGTGTACTCCTATTGAACTAATGATGTATTTGACCAAGAGTTTGAAGCAGTGTTCTCATGCCTCAGTCCTTTTCTAGCTGGAAATCTAGGCAAGAGGGCGAATGTGTTGGGATTTTTCCCCATATTCCCGGCCTGCTAGATTACCTGGAATTGATAGGGGAAAATTCCCTAAGGCAAAGTGAATTGGAAATTGGTTGGCCTGAGTTTCAGAGTAACTACAATTGGGGGATTTTGGGATATTCGCCTGGTCATATTGGTTGGGGATTAATCTGGACAAATACTTAAGATCTTATAGGGCAGAGTTGCTGACAAAATAGGGTCATCTGATAGCGAATAAATATCAGGTGTACCAATTATGATCATTCAGGTTTCATCACCATCTGATTGGGAATGAATAGCAAGTTGCGAGGTGAGTGATGCCATCTGCAACTAGAAAATTGATTGGTTGGTGCGTGACCTGCCTTAATGAGTAATAAGTCCCATTACCTAAGCAGGTCGCTAGCTAAATGTGGTTGGTTTGCTTAGTTTTAGGAAAACGTTAGGGACACGTTTTCTGACTCTTTCCATTTTAGGTCTCGAGGATGTCCAACAACGGAATTCTAGCCAGTATGGGGAAGACCATTGCTGCTGAGACGAGGATGGGTGATTGTTGGAAATTTTACAATCTCCATACTTGGTGACTCCATTAGTGTGCCAGGCCAAACAGTATGAAGACTGCTGGCCCTTTCTTTTTCACCATCATTGGTGACCTTTTCTTACAGGGCTTCAGGCAACTCCCCAATCCAGCTAGACACCAACTTCACCTTAGCAGATTAGCCCCTCTTGGTGGGCACCGGTGGTTCACCCCCATCCTGGGCAGTCTGACCCCTTGCTCCTCCACCTCATGGCTAATCCCAACTTGTCCATCGCAGACTCCACTGATTCAGCTAGTTCCCACAGTTGATCTGTAATTCCAGGTTTGGAGTTGGTTGTGCCAACCACTCCAGGTGTGTTCACCCAGCACCTAACCTCTGAGGATCTTCCATTCCTCCTCCACCAGCCAATCTGAAGTACATCCACTTTAAAACTAGCAGAGGTAGGTATCCACAATCAATTAAATAAAATAAAGATTTGATTTAAAGATAGGAAGATTGGAAGATGTCTTTATTAAGAAAGAGATAAAGCTATTTATAGGCATTTCTTGCCTATCCACGTCATTGGCATTTATTGCCAGCATCGTCAGCACTCTCACTGGCGAGATCCCCTGATTAGCATTCATTGGCACTCTCACTGATGATTCTCCCTGCTTAGCATTCATCATCACTCTCACCGGCGATTATCTCTTAGCATTCATAAGCACTCTCACTGGCAATTATTTCTTAGCATTTGTCAGCACTCTCACTGGCGATTTTCTCCTGATTTGTCATTATTTGAATTAATTAAATATGTTGACATCATTGGCATAAGTCAATGGTGTCAAATTAAATCAAAATACTGTCAGGATTCTGCCCATTACTCTCACAAAGTTGAGATGCAATTTAACTTTATTTAATTAATTTAAATGGTTCAGCATCCTTAACATAAGTTGACGGTCCTCCAAGATTTGACTTTCTTCCAGAAACTTCACAATCATTTTAACATGGAGTTGATGCAGGAATAAAAGCCAAGCTTAAACAATTAATATTATTAGTTTGACATCCTCAGCATAAGTTGCTGGTGTCAAAATTAACTGAAAACTATTGGGATAAACTCCTGATACTTTTTGATGTCGAATTCAAGTAATTCGTCATCTTAATTGATAATATTAAATATCTCAACATCCTTGGCCTCAGTCACCAGTGTTGATATCCACCAATTTGCTATCAGACATGATGCCCAATAATTTCTTGATCCTGCAGATCAAGACAGCTCAACCCAACTGAATGGGGAGCACAAATTGGGGTATTATCATTAAATAATGAATCAAAATTAGCTAACTAATTGGCAATCATCTCCAATTAGTTATTATACTAATTTAGTTAATATGTGAGGAATACCACCTGGCTAAAATTCTAACAATGATTCAATGGCAACGGGTGCCATTACATCGTAGAGGTGTCAACCAAGGATTAGACATCCAAATTCCCCAATATAAATTCCCTAGGATTCACTATAATAAAAAACAGATAATACAACAGATAAATAGATCATATTACAGAGATATAGTTCTAACTTGTTCGTTTGGGATATAGTTTAAAGAGTATACTATCACCAGCTTCCATTGTGCTGTTCTGTCTCAAGGATATTATTGCTGTGTGTAATAATTGGAAGACTCTTAGAGAAAAGAGTAAAGTTCTGAGCGGGATCTAGAGAAGAAGGAGTCACAATTGGGGATAGCTGTTGACTGTGTGTTAGACCAAAGAGACTGTCACCAGGGTTTTAGCGAAGATTGGGTCAGACAGAGCTAGGGAATGAATCCCTACAAGTACAACATCACAAGTATTTAATTGGGAATGCTGGCTGAGCGTTGGGCTGAAATATGATAATTCATACTTAACTATGGATAATAGTCTCCATACTATTATCAATTAATAATTCATTCTACTATACAACACAATGAAGTGCACGAGGAAACTGAAACTGTGCAGCAAAAAGGTTACTAAGACTGCTTTCTGATAACAACCACCAGTAAATTTTTACAAGGGTGTAGGCTGTCACCCACCTCTCATAAACAACATGGGCCAAATTACCTTGTTGGTGAGGGCTGAGCAGCCTTCTTTGCCCCCTTCTTAGTAATAAAGTGAAGCTCCTCCAAGTTGAAATGCAGGGGTTGTGTAAAGAGAGTGTCTATAACTCTCCTGTTCCCAGCGTGGTAGTGCATGGTGCACAATGCCAACGCCAGGGAACTAGCCATTAGGGCCAAAGTCATTAGAGCCCAGCAGAGGGTGCTGGAGCAATAACAACTTAGGCATAGAAACGTGAGTCTTACGATAAAAACCCCATAAAGAGCAACATGGTGCACATATCAAAAGAGGCTCATGACCCAGGTTGGAGGGAACCTGAGTGAACGAATGGTGCATGAGGTGAGAGCTGCAATGTACTTGCCATGGCAAGTGTAATGGAGCGCGAGACCTCCTCAAAGAGGTTCATGCACAGGAGCATTTGGAATATCACTAATTTTAAAATAATGTAAACAGGGAAAGGTTTATTTGGGAAGTTTTTCAACAAGGAATGTTGGTTGGGGAAAATGTATTTAAGCTCAGATGGGGAAATTGGGGTTATGCTGCAGTGGGCCCAAGCACCAACTCACCAATAGGGCAACAATGCCATCCAAATTAGTTGAATAGACTGAAACCGACTTCACTTGAGTGTTCAATTGAAGTTGGATTTGACCTGAGCGCGTTATTTTGTAATTGGAATGAGTTTTAAAATCCTGTTCTTCAACAAACCAAATCGAACTGTCCACATTTATTCAGTAAATAGTTCGTTTTAACGCCTGGCCCAACTTCAGGGGCTGGGCACTTGGCACACCACTAGGACCGACCTGGCATATTTTTCCCATTCCCAGCGCTGGTCTAGGGTGTGCTTCAGGTCTGGTAGGCCCTGTAATTTCACCTTCTGGGCCTCTGGCGCCCAGCCTTGTCCTTGGGGTCAGTCCCTATTATGATGTCATGGGATCATGACAGGTTGCTCACCAGGACTTACAATATTCTTCCCTTTTTTGTACAGGGGGAGCACCACCACCAGGAACTTGCGTTTAAGCAAAGTTTTTATGTGCCTTAGGCAACTTGATGGCCAGGAGGGCCGCATCCTCTGGGAATAAGAGGATCTTTGAAGTGATATAGGAAAGCCTCTACTAACTCACAACAATGGGTAAAATATAAGGAACTTACCCAGCTAATCTCATACTAAAAAAGATTTTTACAGGCAACCAAGAACTGCACCAAATGTCGTGTTTTCAATGATGCCACATCAACCTCAGCCTCCTCTGAGTCCTCCAATAAGATTGGCTCTGGTACATAAGGTTCTTCCCTTTAAAAGGAGACTTTTGGGAGGCTTGAAAGACAGTACGCTGCTTTCAATGGGCTGAGAGTTTTAACTGGAAAACCCCATTCAAAAATCTTTCTCCACCACATTGGATTCAGATCGCTTACTGGCAAACTTCCTGGTGGGAACTTTCATATGCGTGTCATGTATTCAACACACCT
>JAKSZP010001940.1:0-49817 GCA_022478985.1 Massospora cicadina | reverse complement strand
TGGAAGCTTTAAATACCTACAGCTCCTTCAGATTCCAAAAGCGTCAGACAAAATACCTACTTATCTTAGCTAAAAAAGATAAGCCCATCATATTCAGAATCTTTCCTCCAAAAAGTACACTAGATACCACCAAAAACAAAGCTTTTGTAAAACTTGGTTCAGCTCATAGCATGGGACATCGTCAATCCTCATAAACCTGAGCCCAAAATTCACTCAAGTGGCCTGAAATCTAAGGCTAATGAATTAGTTCATATCAAAATTAAAAAACTTACCTTAGAAGAGCAAACTGCTATCCTAAACCGAAAGGAACCACCCACTGCACATTTGTCTAAACTGAGAAACAAAGTTATCAGCTCAACAAGCTAGGCCCATGGAATGTATCACAATAATCTACTGTGTCGTCAACTGATTAAGCTCAAGGTCTATCCGCCTTCTGAGGGTTTGACAGCCCACAAGGCATGATGGTGACTAAAATGTCCGCCACTGCTGCATCTGGCACTGCTGCATCCACCACTGCCACGCCCACTGCTGCTGTGTCAGCCAGTAGCAATCTAAATGGCATGGATGTCCCTGGCACCCGCCACCAGCTGATTAAGCGCATGCAACCATGACGTGACCCAGCGCCATGCCACATACCAGATTTTCTCACCTGTTTTCCAGTGGAACAGAAAGCCACCTGAAAATTTTCCAACATGGTTCTCCTCAACATGAAGACCCAGCGTGGCCTCTTGACTTAAACCAGGCTGACCCAAACCTTGATCAGCTATCATCCAATGAACATTTTTAATTCTAAAGATGAAATGCATCATTCAGATGAGCCTGAAAATCTCCCATCCAATTTACAACAATAATTATTGCAAATACCTCAACAGTTTATTGGAAAAATACTTCCACAGGGACCAAAATCACCACCCCTGGATAAGGCTTGAGTGGGCTCTGTTAGGATTCTCCCTATGCAAGGTGTAAGCCTTGCATAGGAAGAAAGTTGACATATGCTTTTGTGTGGGACTTGACCTCCAGATTAAATAAATGGTCCTAAAAGTCAAAAAATAAGGCTTAATTCCCTATTATTAATTTAGGGCTTCGAATTTAGAGTATTACCTGAATTACTTCAAATTTAGCTAAAATTCATTATAGTATTATTTGCAAGTACTTTGCCTAATTCCATGGTCACATTCACATAATTCCATCACCTGTGGCCCAAAGCTTCTATGCTCTTAACCAGCTGTTCATTATGGAATCTAACAAGTTTGACTTTATAATTTGGACCATTGAAAGAGCTCCGACTAAGGTTAATATTTTAATTTATGCTATAAAACTATCACCAACTTTTCTTTCTCGTTGCAAACACTTTTGCAACCTATTCAATTCAAGACTAAATCTAGTTTGATAATCTCAGAGAGGGGATTAGTCTGCGCCCATGTCTTGGAGCAGTTGGGCAAACAAGGCAAGAGGAGCAGGCGGAAGGCCTGCGGCCTCTAACGTTCAAAAATGCTCCAGAGAATCTGGCAGAATAGAAAAAAAATCTAAAAAAACTGGCGGTCACAATTTCCCCGGAGATACTTGCGTGGCAAGCATGATGCAACCAGTACATCAACACGCCACATTCCCAGCCACTTTCATCGGTGGAATTTGGAGTCCATGTGTATCTGGACATCCAAAAACGGCCCTATGGGAAAAATTTTGTAAAGATGTACACAAAATTTTCCCAACCGCGGTGTACGTTGCACCTCACTCCATGTTGTGTGGTTGGCTGGACCTAGGTTTTGAAAGCAAAATAGCAGCAGATGAGGCTGCAGCAGTGCACATAGTGGTTGACCTCCCTGAAGGGCAACGGGCCGTCAAAACTAAATGCACCATATGGACAAAATCAAACCAAATCTTCCTCACGTTTGACTTTTTGCCTACTACAGTAAAATATGATATTTTGGAGCAACACCTGAAAAATGGTCTCGCCATATATGGCAAGTGTCAATCTTTCAAAATGCAACATTTCATGCTGATGCCACACCTGTGCACCGGAAAAGCCATTGCAGTTCTGACCCCAACTGAGGAGATCATGAAGGACCTAACCCAGATCCCGCACTCCACCTTTATTGACATCGCAGGGCATACCACCCACCCATTCCAGGTAACCGTGGACAGCGCGCGCCCCATTTGCACCCACTGTGATGCATTTGGCCATAAGGCGCACGCATGCCCCATCAAGGAGGGCGTCACATTCCAAGAGCACCCCTCGGTGGCCATGGCCAGTGGAGAGGCGCACTATGAACCAACCGCAAGCACCAAGGAGGCTTTCCCGTGGGGAGCACAAGGCTGCTACCTATTGGTAAAGCCCATCTCCCCACAGGAGTGGAAGAAGGCCAAGCAGGCCCATAGGGCCGCGGCCAAGGAAGCGGCCAAGGCCACCACCACCATCCCACACTCACAACGCCAGGAGGACATGGAGACCTTCGCGGCAGAAGCAACTTGGGAATCCATCACCCAATCAGATTGGGAGGCCCATGCTGAGTGGGCCACTCAATCAGAGGATCCAATGGGAGATTCAATCTCACCCAATCGCTGCACCCAACTCCAGTCAAAACTGACTTGGGACCTATCCCAACCAAAAAAAAAATTTTGCCCCACTCAACGGTGCACCTAACTTATCTGCACCACAAAAAATTTGTCCGACGTTGGGAAAACAAAAAGCGAAGGCCAAAGCCAACGCGACTCTTTCCACAAAAATTAACAAAAACCCCGATAGCGTTGCTGCTAATACCCACACTGCTGTGAAAGCTCGTGGGGACCTGGAAGAGGCTGGTGGGCCCGGGGGCCCACCCCCTTGCACCTAAGGTATGATGGGGGAAACCTTCACTCTAGGGACACTGAATATCGCCGGACTCAAGGCCTCCCCATCCTGGGCTAAGAAACTGAGTTTTTTACAAAACAATTTACCTGTGGATATCCTGGCCATCCAGGAGTCCCACTGTCCACGAGGTTCTGAGGAAGCTTGGAAAACAATGCTCCTACCATCCCTATCCTTTTAGTTGAAGCACTGTGGGGTGCTAATTCAGAAAAACAATTTTTTCAAATTCACATCTTCAGAAACATTCCTAAACGACTGAGTGCTCATTGTCACCTTCTCATAGGCCGACGTTGCACACACAATCGTCAACATTTACACCTCAAATGGTGCACATGAGCGTCAGGAATTTTTATCATTGGTCAAATCCCTCCCGCTACCCCCCAATTCTTTCCTAGTTGGTGACATGAACTGTTGGCTAACCTCACCAACGGACTGGTGGCCACCCTCACCCCACGCCCCATAGGGTCATGTAGAACTATGCATTCTAAAAGCCACCCTTGGGTTGATGGAAGTGCTGCTGTGACATGCCCCACTGCTCGAAAACATGACGTGTCCCCACGCCACAACAGCCAATTAAGGTCCATGACCCGCATTGACCTTATTCTAGCACCGGCGAAATTCCAACCCCACATCTCCCACTTCAAAACAACGAAAATGGAATTCTCCGACCACTGACTGGTCTCAATAACATACCACTTACCCGTCACACTTGCAAAGGCCCCACATTGGTGCAAAATCCGCCCCCCCAAGCTCGCGTCGCCAGGATTTTCCATGTGGGTTGAAGAGGCAACTTTGGCGAAATCATTTGTTGCACCATTTTGTACGGACCCCATTTCCACATGGGCAACTTTCAAAGAAGACACCATCCGCCACTATCGCCATCTCTCCTCCAGACGCTCATGAGTCACATCGGTGGTTATATCACGCATGCTGGCAGAATTGGCCCACTTGGAGTCCAACATTCCAGCCACAGGATATAGCCCTGCATGGGGCTGGAAGTGGGCGGAGGCAGCCACCCACATCAACGCACTCGAAAGGCAACACAAACATCAGGTTTGTGTCCAATATAGGGCCACGCGCATCACTAAAGATGACAAGTACACCGCATACTTCTTTAAAAAAAATTTCGCACCACGCCAGACCGTGGCCTGCACACAGGTGTGAAGATCAGATAATTCCATTGTGGACACACCAGCCAAAGTGGCAATCGAAATGCAAAGATATTTCTCCGAGTTATACTGAGCCAAACCAATTCAGCCAGCTGAAATGGCGGAATTCCTCAACTGAGATCATATCTGCACCATTTTCTGATACCCAGAAATAATGAATTTAATTACTCTGAATGAACTATAAACAGCCATTCGCGGTGCACCAAACCAAAAATGCCCAGGCCCAGATGGCATTCCATATGAGTTCTACAAAAAATATTTTAAATATATATCCCCATTGCTGCTAGCCTCACTCAACCAAAGCCTATTGGAAACGCGCCTCCTACCAGGAGGACATGAGGCCTTTACTGTCACACTCTTCAAGAAAGGGGATAGGATAGACTTAGCCAACTGGCGCCCCATTTCCCTAACAAACACAGACATCAAAATTTTAAACAAAATCATGGCTAACCGTTTAGGGACTGTAGCATCTGCCACCATCTCCCCAGAACAATCTGGTTTCATCCCCAGAAGGTCGATTTGGGATAACGTGCACTCTGTGGCTAACGCATGCCAGTTCACAGCCTCTGGGGCACTTGTATTCTTGGACCAACAAAAGGCCTATGATAGAGTAAACCGGGAATACCTAAGGGCCTGCCTCCATCAATTCCGCCTACCTCCCCGCTTCATTAACTGGGTGATGCTGCTCATGGAATCTGCAACAATGGCAGTGCGTGGCCCAGGCTTCCTAACAGAAGTAGTTCGCCCTCAAAGGGGCCTGCGACAAGGGGACCCCCTCAGCCCACTCTTATACAACTTCAGCCTTGACCCACTACTGCGAAATGTGAATGCCCAACTCACTGGGGTCCATGTGCCAGGCCAAACCCCAGTCAAGATGATGGCATTTGCAGATGATTGCGTGGTGGGGGTGTCTAATAACAAAGATGCACGCGCGCTTGAAGCCCTCATCCAGGAATATTCCCAGGTAAGCAACGCGGCACTGAACGCCTCCAAAATTGAAATCATCCTCCTTGGTCAGTTTCAGAACTGCTGGGCCCCAGCAAGTAGTTCCCAACCCGGCCCATCTGCTCGCCCACGTCCACGCCTTACTAACTCAACACACACCACTCCACTGGTGCTCCCCTTTGTGCCACGTCCTACAATAGGACTGGTATGCCATCTGGGCATGTGGATGGAGGCAGGCGGATACGCGTCAGCAGTAATGGAGTGCCGTATACTGGACAACGTGACGAAGTTAATCGCCTCTCTCAGAGTCCACCCTACTACCCTCACTGGCAGGGTTGTTCTTGCCAACTCTATGCTCCTATCCAAAGTCTGGTTCGGAGCCCACGCCATCCCCTTCTCCCCAAGCTTCTTCAAAGCCCTGTATGCTTTGCTGCAAGGATGGCTTTGGTCAGGCCGCCCTCCACCAGTATGGCTAGAGGTCATGTTTGGCCCTCATCATCATGGTGGCATGGGCCTGCTTGACTTCAAAGCCCATGCCGCCAAGATCCTGGGCATCTGGATCGCGGCCGTCACCACTTCTACACTCCCATCCCAACACTGGTCCCGCGCAGCCCACTCCAACTTCTCCCGAGCCTTGGGCCTCAACAATCCATCAAACCCCCACTCCCTGATGAAATACCTCGCATCACACACATCGGCTCACAGGTCCTCACGGGACTAAAACCCACTACAAACGAATCCTACTCTCCATGCGAAGCGCAGAGTGGAGAATTCATATTAGTGGACATACAACCTGAAGAGGCCACCCCTCTCCTCAGTTCACACAAGAGGTACAGGGGCTACCCATCCATGATGGCGTGATCCCCCATTCGACCCCAAGTCCTATCCAGGGTGGACTACCTGGACATGATGGACATCCCTTATTCCACTGAGACCCAAAAGACTATCCGGAAATACGCACACCATCCTCTGTTGCAGCCTCAAGTCCGCTCCCATGTGTGGCGCTGCCTGAGGCGGGTGTATCGTCAGCTGAGCGCTCTAACGCTTTACACTCATCCTGTTTCGTGTGTGGCCAGTATTGAACGCTGTTCCACCGCCTGGAGAAGTGCCCCACCTCTAAAGTAATATGGCGCGAAGTCCAACGTCTGCTAGGCCAGGATCAAACGCATCCCTTCAGTCTGTCAAGAGATATGTTTGCTTCATCAATGGCCTCCCCCTCCCACCCACCCTCCCTCCGTGCTCTGGTGGTTGCAATCGCCATGTGGACTATCCACACGATTGTCTTGGATGCCATCGCTGGCTCTATCCCCACCCTCCCTGAAGCTGTCCACAGATTCCAGTCTCATTTGGTGGACCACTTTCAAGCGTGGATGTTTGGATATCTCTCACCGCGTCGCCAACAGCTGGTCTCCTCCTGGTTCCCAGTCTGGTTCAACAAATCAGACCCCTTCCTCCACACGTGCTCAATAGTGGCTACGACCCCTACACACGTTCCCTCCCCCTCCCCATAAATGGCGTTCCCGCTGGCAACAAGAGATAGCATCGCTTCTCTGGGGTGCCTCCCCTGGTACTAAGTTTTGTCTCGTCTGAGTCATATTCGGAAGTGTCTGTCCCATGGTCAGCCTTTCCCGCAATAAATTAAATTAAATATAAAGCTATCACCAGGAGATCAAGAAGCTCAGCTGACCTTCCAGGTGGGATGCAATGAGGGCCAACCAATTTAGGAAATCAAGAATGACTGATGAATCCCTCTTTGCCATTCCCATTAAATCATGATTCTCTTTAAATACAATACTACTATAAATAGTACTTTCTTATTTTTATTAAAGTACTTTATCAGCATATCATTTACTTATCTAATGTAAGTTCTTATTTTATATTATTGAACAAAGTCTCATCCAACCTTGCGTCTTATGAAGCTCCATCCTCTCAGATGATCATAATGCACTAAGCCTCCTGCAGTCAGCCACCATATTGGGTTTCCCAGTATTAGCACCAGCGAGTGCATCTGGCAGAAACCTGATAATGACCTTATACTCTATAGAACCAAGGTAATCCCTTAAAGTCCAGATCAATTTAAAATCTGGGCGCTAGATTGTTGCTCTCTTCTGGCCCTAGATTACAACTGCACAGATTCATGGATTCTTGCGTTGATTGATTAATTTGATTAGCTGGGGCAATAATAGCATGAAGACTATTATTAAAGTTGAATGCCAAAAAGCCACGTTGAGTGTATTGTCCAACGCTAGATAGGTGCTTCTTCATCTTGAAGATGTTCTTGTACTGTTAGGGAAAACTTTCCCTATTCTCTTCTCGCAGAGCCAAGTGAGATTTTGATAGTAACAACCTAAGGATATCTGATCCTTGCACTCTTCTCTTAAAAGTAATGTTAAACAACTGATGTAAAGCAACTTAGTTATTATCGAATTTCAATCTGCTTTTATTAGAGAATAATTAGGGTTTTTATAGTTATAATTGGCACACAACTTTTCAGTTGTCTGCTGGGAATTCTTTGTGATCCTATGCTGTTTTGACCGTCAAGTGTTAAGCACCAAATCTCGTTGGGTACCGTTGCCTTGAGTTTTTTAGGCAGCATAATCCTCAGCTGTTTGGTGATCAAACAATTGGTATAGGGAATTAAAGCCAATTGTTTTGGCTGATGAAATTT
This sequence comes from Massospora cicadina, assembly GCA_022478985.1. Classification (NCBI taxonomy): domain Eukaryota; kingdom Fungi; phylum Entomophthoromycota; class Entomophthoromycetes; order Entomophthorales; family Entomophthoraceae; genus Massospora; species Massospora cicadina. The sequence goes on along the minus strand of JAKSZP010001940.1, from coordinate 42,187 downwards.
CTACTCTCTACCTCTGGCATTTGAATGCTTTAGTAGTTTCCAATGGCTCCCCATTTGTTCCACTATTAATGATTGACTATAATTCAACTATTGGGTGTTGCTCCCATATCAAATTATTGCTTAATTTTGTCAGAGATGATTTTTAACAAAAATCTCAATCAGCGACCTCTAATATCATCAGGGATGATGCCCAATGATAATCTTCAACTGTTGGCAATCTCCAATATCTTTGGGGATGATGCCCAACATTAATAACATCAATTGACTGCTATTACCAATAATGTACAATTATAACTTAATTTTCAAATTTAATAATTGGTTAAAGGTTGGATTATGTGGTCATCTTAAATTCCAACATATCCCCCCTCTTGACCAGATTATCCAACAGAAAATAGAACCCTTGGAGATGAAAGCCACCTAACTTGAGTTTATATTTGGTTTTTATATCTCTATGTCCTCAGCAGAGTGAAGCTCTGTCTGCACTCAACACCCATATGATCTGCTCAGCTTTGATGGCTTCTTATCCTTGGTTAGTACCTGTTGCCGCCTCTTCTCAAGCACAGGTCCCAGAACATCATGCTGCACCACTCTCATCTTTGCATCCTTGCTAAAAGATCAACTGGTCCACCTGTACAAACCCCAGGATGGGTCTCATTGGCACCTTGTCACCTGTACAAACCCCAGGATGGGTTTCAAAATCTCATTAATAGGGACTATTCTGGTAGATCTAGTTTCAGCCCATCCTGATCCTGCCAAAGCTCATGACTTGTGCCCATGACTATCTTCTCCTTCCTTCACACTTGGTAGATGGTAATATTGCTAGATACATTGCTGCTCAAAGAAATAAATTCAATTTTTAATATATATAGTTTTTGTATTTTTTATGTCTCTTTTTATCTTCTTTTTTCATTATTATTATTATTTAAGTCCAATACTTTAAGTAGTTCACATAGACTCTATTAACTATATGACCATCCTCAATATTCTTGATCATATAGGCATCATTTTCTGACTTGGCAATAATTTCAAACGTCCCATCCATAGGGCGTCTAAATTATTTTTCCTTCCAAACCCATGGGTATCACAATAGGCTACCCTACACCCACATGGTATTCTTTCAATATAGTTTAATTCTGGTTGTCTACTTTCTTTGCATTGATTCTTCTTTTCGTTGTCATTTTGAATGCCTGAGATTGTAATTCAATCAGGATATTGGCTAGTCAGGATAGATATTGTTTGGTACTCATCCCCAAAAATGGCTCTACTGCTGAATAAAATATTGGCAGTAATGAGGATTTCTGTCCATATAAACGTTTGAACGGCGTTTTCTCAGTCATCAAATGGTAACTGATGTTATAAGCAAATGTGATTGAGCTCAGATATGCCCCCCAAGTGGAAGTTTTCCATGCGACCAATTTTCATAATGTTGAGGCTATAGTTGCATTCACTCTTTCCACCATTGCATTTGTTTCTGGATGATAGGGGAAAGATACAACACCGTGGATTACCATCAATTCATTTATCCTGGGAATTAAATATGAATAAAATTAGTTTCTTTGTCACTGAGAATAACTTGGGGCATCCATGCTGATAGATCATTTGGTCAAGTATAAACTTCGCCATACTAATTGCATCTACTTTGCTGAGGGCTTTTGTTTTGACCCATCAGGTATAATGGTCTATTGTGACAATTATATACTTCACTCCTCCGATGCTGATACTCAATGGTCCTATAATGTCTATGGACACCATGTGCCACACAAAACCATGGCGTACTAGCCAGTATCCTACAACGTTCTTGTGCAGCTTGTGAAATTGACAATCCACACGACAGGCTAGGTAATACGTGACATTGTAGTTGATTGATTCCCAGTAATAATACTGGCAAATAATATCCATTAAATTCTTTAGGCTACCATGGTTGATGACCTTATGAGCGGCTCAAATGATTTCCGCTCATTCTGATGGTTTAGGAAATAAAACCCATTTTTCTTAAATCATTTTGCATATTTTATTGTTTTTAAATTTGGTATTTTCCATGGCCTTTCATAATGCATTCCAAATTTCTTGGGGTCCATCCCAAATATCTCCTTTGATCATCCGCTGAAACAGTGCATCAGCCTGATGATAAATTACATGAACAATTAGTAATTGTTATAATTTGTCAGCATTATGATGTACCACTACAGCGCTGTGGATAATTTCAAAATTGTATGCTTTCAGCTTTAAAGCCCATCGTGCCAACTGGCTCTCTTGTTCCTTCAGGTTATGAAGCCAGCACAGGGACAAGTGGTTGGTTATGACTTTAAAGTGCATCCCATATATTTAGACTTGAAATTGTTTACAGGCATGGATGACCACCAGACACTCTCTCTCTGTCACAGTATAGTTTTTTCCACTGGCGACAGGGTTCTGCTCACATAGGCTAAAGAATGTTTGCCCCCATTGTCATATAATTGACTTAGAATGGCTCCAATTGCCATTAACGAGGCATCCACTTGAATTATGAATTCCCAATTAGAATTCAGTTATTTCTACACTGGGCTGCTCATGAAATATTTTTGGAGATTATCAAATGACTTCTGTGCCTCTTCATTCCACACAAATCCTTTTTTTGGGTCCTTAAGTAGGTGGTTTTTGGCTCAGCAATTCTAGCAAAGTCTTTAATGAATTGGCAATAGTATCTGTTTATCCCCAAAAGATTTGAATATCCCAAACACTTTTTAAGATTGACATCTGATTAGTAGCTTCTATTTTCATGAGCTGCGGTTGTAATCCACTAGAGTTTATAACAAACCTTAAGTATACAAGCTCTTTTACTAAAAATGGCATTTTCTTGGCCTAATTTTTAGATTTGCCATTGCCAACCGCTTAAAAACTTCCTCCAGATGCTCCAAATGATATGTGAAGGTCCTGTTGAAGACGTTAATATCATCTAAGTATACTAGCACGCAGGATAGCTTCAGGTCAATAAGTATTGAATCCATTGCACGCTTGAAATTTGCCATCACGTTGCATAAACTTTGAGGCATTCTGATCAGCTGGTATAGTCCTTTCATGGTAATTATTGCACATTTTTCCTGATCTTCTTTTGGCAATTCAATTTTCCAATAGCCCAAAATCAGGTCCATAGCTGAATAGTATTTTGCCTCCCCCAGGCAATCAAGTGCATTGTCAATTTGAGGCAGCGGATAGGAGTCTTTTTAGTGAGCTTGTTTAGATGACAATAGTTGATCACTATTCAATTTGATTTACCCTTCTTTTTTACCAAAAATTAGACTTGCCCATGGTCTCAATGATGGAACAAGTAACCCATGTTCCACTAACTTGCTATTTCATCGCTGACCTTTGCTTCTGCTGCTCTTGACCTACAAACAGGTTTCATTCTCATTGGTGGATATTCCCCAGTATCAACTCTGTGAAGTAAATTTTTTCACATCCTAAGTAATTTTCATTCTAAGTGAATATCTTTTGGGATTTTTTGAATAATTGGAGCACTTCCTCCTGCTGATTCTCATTCAGATCAGTTAGCTGCTCATGATCCACTAATACGTTGACACTTTTGGCAACTTATGCCAGCAATCTCATTTCATAAAACGATCCAAATTTATAAATCATAAAGTTTCGCCGTTGGGAGCAAGTGCAGAAATGCAATGATCTGATTTTTTTCAATTTTCATTAGATTCTCTCCCATATTGAATAATAGTATTTTTATCTCTTCATGACCTTGCATTAAGATCCCTGGAACCACCCATGGTTTGACCCTCAATTTTTCCCATGCATTGATAATTTCCTTATATAGCTGTTCAGGATGTTCCATCCTTAACCCAGTGTTAACTATGATTTGAGCCCCTGGTAGAATAGTGTTTGTTGCATTCATTATTAGAGGTAACCCAAAATTCTATATAATATCCATCAGCATTGCTTTCCATTTTCGTCCAACTAATTTATAGCAAATGGGTTTAATACCATCACTATGAATTAAGTTGACAAAATTATTCTTCTTTGTCAGCAGAATTTCTCCCTTCCGCTGATGCACCAAAGGCAACGTCTGCCCTAATATCATCAGAGTGTTTTTGTAACGATTGACAATTGTTACATGAATCTCATAAGGTGGGAATTATGAGATTTGTGTGTCAATAGTTGCAAATCCATTATTCTGAGTAGGATTATCCTATCTGTGTCAAAAACGGAATAAAATTAGAATTAGTTATTTATTTTATTGGTTGTTCATTCTGAGGTTCCCCTCCAATTCACCATTGAGCTGCCTGGATGTCATCAATTCTGGAGTCTTTTGCGCCCCTCATTACCTACAGTTCATTTAGACTTTTTGGTAGTATTTCAATCTGAGGTCAGCCCCGATGGACCTAAGTATTGAAATTCTATTCTGACTTTGAGTCTACTCTCAATAAAGGCTGCTATTCGCTTGATCTGTTTTGATTAATTTATTTATTTAAAGCGAGGTTGGGGGCGCGGATGGTGGGCCCATAGGAGGTGGAGGAAGGGGGTGGATGCGCTGAGATCCTCTTGAGAGTGTCCTTGCCCTGGTGAGAGTGGAAGGAGCCAGAGTGGCCCGAGGTGACAGAGGCCTGTTGGCTGCACCTCAGCCGGGTACCCCCAAGGTGACAGAGGCTGTAGGGACACACCTCAGCCTAAGGGTCCATGGTGACAGAGGCTGGTGCACCGCACCTTGGCCTGGTATGCCTGGCAAGGCCATCCATTTGGACAGGACCATTTAGAGTTGGTATGGCCATATATGGGGGTGGATGTTTAGGGCTGGTGGCAGTTTGGGCCTTGGGAGCCCAGTTTGTAACATTATTTCAATACTCCTCTTTCCTTTGGTGGTCTGTGGTTACCAGCCAGCCTGCAAGATGGGCCACAGTCAATGTCCCAAGCATCAGCATGGTCCATCGATCCTTTTCATGGGTTTTGTGGGGCCTTCCCATGAAGAGGATGGGGAGCTTGGGGGGTGGGCTGGACTGCTGGCAGTTGATGGCCTCTTGTACCTGCCAGGAGACCTCCAGAGAACCCGTTGATTTGATCCAGGGGCTCTGGACTTCTGGTTGATTCCCCCAAGTTGCTCACAGAAAAATATCCTCTGTCAGTAGGTCATTGGTTGCTGCTTGCCTGATCTGTCAGTTCAGGTCAGGATCTACCAGGTTTTTACAGGGGGTAAAGTAATGATTGATGATCGTTACATGAATCTCATAAGGTGGGAATTATGATATTTGTGTGTGTCATTAGTTTCAATTCTGTTATTCTGAGTAGGATTTTCCTATTTGGGTTGATAATGGAATAAAATTAAAATAAAATATCTACATGATTAGTTCATTATGAGGTTCCCCTCCAATTCTCCATCAAGTTGCCTGGATGCCATCAATTCTGGAGGCTTTTGTGCCCCTCATTACCTACAGTTCATTTAGACTTTTTGGTAGTATTTCAATCTGAGGTCAGCCTCAATGGACCTCAGTATTAAGATTCTATTCTGACTTTGAGTCTACTACCAATAAAGGCTGCTATTCGCTTGATCTGTTTTATTTAATTTTATTTATTTAAAGCAAGGTTTGGGGGCAGATGGCGGGCCCATAGGAGGTGGAGGAAGGGGGTGGACGCGCCAGGATCCTCTTGAGAGCGGCCTTTCCCTGGTGAGAGGGGAAGGAGACAGAGTGGCCTGAGGCGACAGAGGCCAGTTGGCCGCACCTCAGCTGGGTAACCCCAAGGTGACAGAGGCTGTAGGGATACACTTCAGCCTGGGGGCCCATGGTGACAGAGGCTGGTGCACCACACCTTGGCCCGGTATGCCTGGCAAGGCTGTCCATTTGGACAGGACCATTCAGAGTTGGTATGGCCATATATGGGGTTGGATGTTTAAGGCTGGTGGCGGCCTGGGCCTTGAGAGCCCAGTTCGTTACACTACTTCAATACTCCCCTTTCCTTTGGAGGGCTGTGGTTACCAGCCAGCCTGCAAGGTGGGCCACAATCAATATCCCAAGCATCAGTTTGGTCTGTCAATCCTTTTTGTGGGTTTCATGGGGCCTTCCCATGAAGAGGATGGGGGAGCTTGGGGATGGGACAGACTGCTGGTGGTTGATGGCCTCTTGTGCCCACCAGGAGACCTCCAGAGAACCCGTTGATTTGATCCAGGGGCTCTGGACTTCTGGTTGATTCCCCCAAGTTGCTCACAGAAAAATATCCTCTGTCGGTAGGTCATTGGTTGCTGCTTGCCTGATCTGTCAGTTCAGGTCAGGATCTACCAGGTTTTTACAGGGGGTAAAGTAATGATTGATGATCGTTACATGAATCTCATAAGGTGGGAGTTATGAGATTCATGTGTGTCAATAGTTGCAATTCTGTTATTTTGAGTAGGATTTTCCTATTTGGGTCAATAATGGAATAAAATTAAAGTAAATTATTTATTTGATTGGTTGTTCATTCTGAGGTTCCCCTTCAATTCTCCATCGAGTTGCCTGGATGCCATCAATTCTGGAGGCTTTTGTGCCCCTCATTACCTATAGTTCATTTAGCCTTTTTGGTATTATTTCAATCTGAGGTCAGCCCCGATGGACCTCAATATTAGAGTTCTATTCCAACTTTAAGTCTACTCCTAATAAAGGCCGCTATTCGCTTGATCTGTTTTATTTAATTTTATTTTTTAAAGCGAGGTTGGGGGCGCAGATGGCGGGCCCATAGGAGGTGAAGGAAGGGGGTGGACGCGCCAGGATCCTCTTGAGAGCGGGCTTGCCCTGGTGAGAGGGGAAGGAGTCAGAGTGGCCTGAGGCCAGTTGGCTGCACCTCGGCTGGGTAACCCCAAGGTGACAGAGGCTGTAGGGATGCACCTTGGACTGGGGGCCCATGGTGACAGAGGCCGGTGCACCACACCTCGGCCTGTTATGCCTGGCAAGGCAGTCCATTTAAACAGGACCATTCAAAGTTGGTATGGCCATATATGGGGGTGGATGTTTAGGGCTGATGGCAGGCTGGGCCTTGGGAGCCCAATTAGTTGCAGTTTCCTTTAAAATCACATTTCACCCCATACTTCCTCAAGAACTCCGTCCCAATAAGTATGTCCTAATTTGGATTGGCCAGCATTATGGTGGGAGCTGATACCATCAGAAATCTAGATCAAAGTGGTAGTGCACTGTAGGCTCCACATGAGATGGTGATGTCTGGTCCAGCCATCCCATACTCTTTTTGATGCTCCAAATCTGAAAATATCTTCATATGTTTTACTAATTTGGTGGAAACGAGGTTGATTGGCGCTCCACTATCAATTATTGCTTGTACTCTTATCATATTGACTTTAATATTGACATAGGTACACTCCAAGTACTGCAATAGAGTATTTACTGAATGGATAGTGGTCTTATTTGATGAATCAAGCGTGTGAATTATTTGAGTGGATAAATCAGGGAATGACTCTTTGATTGCGCTGATAGGTAAAGAAACGTTCTCATCCAACTTTATCTTGACTAAGTCTTCAGGGCTCTCAGCGGATTCAACTTTCTCCACTAACTGTCATACATAGGTTCAAGTGACCTCATTAATTTTTGGATCTATTCCCTTCACTTTTGCTTGTGTTATTGCATTAACATCCATGTTAACCCCCTGATGGAGAGGATCTAGCAAGTCATCATCCACAAATAGGTCAGAGATATTTTTTTCTCATTCATTATATCAGGCGAAATAGGTTTATAAGCAGTACTAGAACTTCCCTGATCTAGACTTCTAATCCTTTTCCTGAATCTGAACCAGTTTCTTGGGTCTGAACGAGATTAGTCTGATTTTTTGGCTTTTTGTCCCAAAACCGGGAAATTACATTGCCATACTTCCCACAATGGAAACAGTGGATTGACAATTTGTCCACTCGTTTTTGAACTTTGAGTTTACTTCCTGTCACAATTTGGCTCTCAGATTCTTTAGGTGGTTTAAAAATTTGACAATAAATTGAGCCATTATATGAATTACTTCAAAAGTGCAAACGGGAGCATCAAACATGGCTTAAGCATCTTCAGATGGTCCACCATCTGAGAGGTCATTATTTGAGTCACTAATGCTGCCACCATAATCTGATGCAATTCTCAGTAAGGATAAAGTGCCAACTGCATGGCTATGTGTGCATTAAAGTCAGTCAACACATTCACTCCTGCCAAGATCTGAGCTTCTTGGTAAAAACGGTCGGCGAAAATAGACAGGGTCTCATCTTTGAGGATATGGATACCCATGAACTCTTTTTATTGATTTGCCATCCAAGTAGGGCTTCCAAACTCCAACATAATGGCTGCTTTTGCTTCTGCGTATTACCAGATGTCCCCATTGAGGTGGGATAGCGCCAGATTCTGCATTCAGTGCTAAGACAGTTCATTATGGTCACCACTTTTTGATGGTCCACATAGCCAAACATGGTCATCTCAAATTGGCGGAAAATGCCAGGGCATTATCCCAGTGAAAGGTGGGAAATTCATTATATTTTGAAATTCCTCAGTTACTCTGCTAATAGAAGAACCTTGCCCAGCTACTTGAGAAGCTATAGGAGTGGCTTTGGGAGTCATTTCTGACACACCAGCGAATGGTTTGGGCATATTTTGAGGTTGAGATGTCTTTCTGATTGAAGTTTGCATGCTTTTTCATTGGCCTCATTTGCCTCAAATTGCTCATAATCACATTTTTTAGTACTAGATGGTCCCAACCCAAGGGGGGATTCATCGATGTTTATTGAATACGCCTGGGCTCCTAAGAGCCTGAGGCAAGGGAAGGGGAGGGAGGAGGCATCGAGAAAGGGAGGGGGTTTGCGCGCCAGAGCTGTGCTGCAGTGACAACTGAGCGGGGAGGGTTGGCGACATAGTTCAGACCTTCAGGGGCATCTCAAAGTGTACCTGAAAGTGGGTGATCATGTGTGGAAGGGTCCACACCTGCTGGTCAAAGGCAGCACGAAGGAAGGAGTTATGGATGGTCCAGATGGCTGTGGCATAGGCGAGGACACGGAGGGGTCGGTGGCAACCAGGCAATGTCTTCTCAAACATGAGGTATTGCACAGGGTGTCCAGACCAGGGCTGAGCATGGAGGAGCGCGTGGCTTTTGGCCAAAAAGCGGCAACACCTGTACAGGTGAAAAAACGATGGAGGTGGGAGTCAATAGGCTCTGCACAGCGGGGGCAGCTTCAGTGCTGTAAGGTAGGGCCAGTCCGGTCCCCTGTCCTGTATGAACAGTGGAGCACCCTCCATAAGGTGTTGGACACCTTTGCTGACAGGATGAGGTGATAGACGTCCTTCCACAATTCCTTAAGGTCAAATCTCACGGAGGGAGGAGCTCAAGGAGTCTTGGGCGGATGGGAGGACGATCTTGGGGGTTGAGGCGAGTTGTGACAACTTGTCCATTGTGCACAATTGCATGGCGACGGGGGCTGAGGCCAGGGCCTTCCCTTCTGTATGGGAAGGCATGGTGGATCCGCGCGCCTACTCGTTTCAGGGCAAGGAGATACTGGTTCCAGTAGGGGGATGAGGATGGTTTCAGGCGATGGCCTGGGTGGTTTGTGAGCCACTCCCCTAATGAGGTCATAGATGCTCTAGGAAGACCCAGAGCTGCTGACACTGACTGGAGGAGGGCAGGCGCCCATTGGAGCATGGGGGTCGCGTCCCAGCAGACAATCGGCCATAGGAACTTCAGGAAGATTGTGGTGGCGTGGGATCGCGTGTCCAGAAGCCCTAGGCCCCCTTCATTGCAGGGTTGGGCAATGGTTGAGAGGGCCATTGGTGGATGGTTTGAGCCCCAGATCCAACAGCGGAGGAGTATATTGAGCCGCGTATAAAAGGCATCTGTGAATGGGCAGACGTGCGCTAGAAACCAGACTTTGGAGAGGAGGAACACATTGGCCATCAGAGCTTGACCCTGGGGGTGATGTGCCGCCGGTTCCAGCTGGCAATCCTGGAGTTAACGGCTGCGAGGAGCAAGTCCTCATTGTCTTTTAGCGCAACTCCTTGTTGGTTGGTGAGAACGCCCAGGTGACGGAAGGTACCGCGCACAGGTTCAATACCAAATGGTGGGGGGAAGGTGGGGGAGCCAACCTGTACAACTGTTGTCTTGGAGGTGTTGACCATGGCGTTGGACGCCTTGGTGTACCTCTCAATGGTCACAGCAGCTAGGGAAACATCCCCAGGGCAGCAAATGCAATGGCAGTGTCATCTGCAAATGCCATGGTGCGTGTGGGGGCTTTACCTGGGACCAGAATCCCTGTTAGCTTGTCCTATAAGGAGGCCAAGAGGGGGTCAAGGGTGATGTTAAAAAGGATAGGGCTCGGGGGTCCCCTTTCCAAAGACCTTGTCCAACTGGTACTGCCACTGTAAAACCCATTGGCGCCAGGACTCTGGTGTGGAGCTGGTCATAGAGCGCTAATATCCAGCGCCTAGCTGCGGGGAGGAGATGGAAGCTGGCCAGGGAAGCATCAATATACTTCCAGGCTACCCGATCATATGCTTTCTCCATATCCAGGAGAGCCACAAAGCCATTCACCTTACGAGAGTTAGCAGTCAAAGTCACGTGAAGGTCATTATAGTTGTCCCATAACGACCTCCCCGGAATAAAACCGTTCTGGGATGGGGAGAGGCGAGGCGACACCCATTTGGTGATGCGGATGGCCAGAAGCTTCGTGAAGAGCTTGTGGTCTGTGTTGATCAACGCTATGGGGCGCCAGTTCGCCAGGTTCTCACGGTCTGACTTCTTTTAAATGAGGGTCGTGATTGAGCCTCTGGAGTCGGGGAGGACCTCACCATTCACCAAGAGTGCAGCGAAGAGGTCGCGGAGGGTTCTGGCTATCACTGCAGTTTCCAGAAGGTACACCTCGAAGGTATTCCGTCTGGGCCTGGGTCTTTAAGCCTTGGGTATTTCAGAAGGGTTTCCATCACCTCCTGGATGGAAATAGGCGCCAGTAGAGCCTCATCAGCCTTTGGGTCAATGGGCGGCTCTGGAGCCCGCCACAGGAAGTCTTGTATTTCCGATGAGTCCACCTGGGTGGCATGGAAGAGGCTGGAGTAGAAGCGGTGTAGTTCCTGCATGATTTCCTCCTTATCCGAAGTGGTTGTAGTGCCAATCTTCAGTGCAGTAATATCCTGCGCTGTTGACCGGGCTTTCTGTTTCTGAAAGAAGAAGCGTGTGGGGCATTCCCACTGAGCATAGTAACGTGATGTTGTAAAGTTTGCTGCCCTTTCTTCCTGCAGTGTGAGCTCCAAGCGGATTGCTTCCTGCGCCGCTTCCCAGTCTTCCAACCATCTGGGAGAGGGCGAAGGCTGGCAGTTTCGCTCCAGATGTATGATTCTGGCTTCCGCCCTTTTGACTCTGGCGCGAGCTGCAGTCATCTGGGCTTTGGCACAGTTGTAAGCAACGCGGGTGATGCCCTCCTTGGTCACCGCCCATATAGCCCTGTGGTCAAGCAGGTGGGGTGGGGGAGGTGAGAGTCTCCCGAATGGTCATATACAGCTTCTCCTTAGTGAAGGGGTTGTTGAGAAGAGCTGGGGCAACCCTAGGCCAGAACCTACGCGACGGTCTAAGTGTGGTGGTGAGGACAACGGTGAGTGACCTGTGATCACTCAGATGGTTGTCACGAGAGATGGGAGAGGAGACGCGGCCAATTAGCAGGGGGCCAATCAGTGCCATATCTATGCGTGACGCTGACTGGAAAGCTCCTCCATCATACTGGATCCTAGTCATGCAACCTAGGCCAGACGCGGAGGGTGGAAGCGCATCTATAAAGCCACTCAGGCGAAGGAAATCCTGGAGGCGACTTGATCCAGGGCGTTCCTTTGCTGCAGGGGGTAAGAGTCACGGACGCGACTTATGGTTGTGTTGAAATCTCCTAAGAGGACTGTATTCCGTGGGAGATTGAGTTGGACGAGCTCTTCCAAGAGCCGATTTTGCTCCTGACCTGCATTAGGCAGGTAGATGCTTGCAGCGAAGAAGGAGAAGTCAGGAGTGGTGAGTTTGGCCAGTATGAGGCGGCCACCTAGATATTGTGAAAAAGAATGGGTTTTAACCTGGGGATGCAAAACAATAAGGGCGGCATGGTTTGTCCTGAAGGATTTTCCTCCAAACTGTTCATTCCATACAGATTGTTCGTGGGGGAGGATATGGGGCTCCTGGACAGCAGCTATGTCAATTTGTGCTGACCTGAAGTTGCGGAGGAGGCGGGCTCTCCTCTTAAAGTCCCGCAACCCATTTGCGTTGATGGATTGCAGGGCCAGGGTGCTGCCATGGGGACTCATAGCTGTTCCCCTCCATGTCCTGGGGGTTGCCAGCGCTTAAACCTGCTGCTGTGAGGCGGCTAGTTTTGAGTCCTTTAGCTTGACTATTAGCTGCAATCCGTGAGGAGCGTCGAGGGTTCTGAGGGGAAGGAGAGGGTGGGGGGCGGAGGACCCAGTAAGCCAGCCTAGGATGCTGCCCCCACTCCGTTGCAGGGGAAGGACCTGAGGGTGCTCAATGGTGACCTCCGCGGTGTCCCCATTTGATGCGTCTGAGTCCATATTCACTTCCTCCAACACTGCAAAGGATCCGCGCGAAATGGACTGTGGGGTTGGGGTAGGACTCTTTGAGGTGGCACTTCTACCGCAGGCCGCGGGTTGCCAGTCCATGCTGGTGGGCATAGCTCCATTGGGAGCTGAGGGTTGATGCGATAAATCGCTGGTGGAGGTTGGTGGGGGTGCCGCGGAGCCCTGAGTGGGGGTGGCTGACGAGGGGCACCCTGTGGGAGATGCCTTGCGCTTGGTGAGAGAGGAGTTGACTCTGGGAGATTGGAGGGGGTGCCCACTGGAAGGGGGCATGAGCGCGTAGGTATCCCATACCAATAGTGGGGTTAGCTGTTTCAACTGCTAGGCGTAAGGCCTCAGGGGACAGATCTTGAATGGGAACCCATTGTGTGGGTTGTGGAATTGCTGCTGCGGCCACGTGGGATCGTTTTTGGCCTGGTTTAGGCCCCTGGGTGGTGGCTAAGAGGGCTTGTTTTCGAGCTGTGCAGCCACTATACAAGTGTCCAAGGGCGTTACACCATGAACACCGGGGGCGCGCCTGATCAGGGTCGACAAAAAAGATCTCAGGGCATGCCCCAACTACCGCCACACGAGGAATAACCTCAATGTTGCGGGATACAGTGGTGGAGGGGATGAACGACGCCCTAGCAGTGCGAGCTCTTTGAATGGGAGCATAGTAAGAGGGGACGCTAAAGTCCACTGAAAGAACAGACCCAAACTCCATTAAACCACGATGGAGCGCCAGTTTAAGAGACTCAGGATCAACAGTCGTTGGTAGGTTGGAAAAAGTAACCCATGAAATTTTCTCCAGGTGAGAGCGTGTGCAGGAGATGCGAAGAGATCCACGTGGAATAATGACCTGGAGGGTGGCAATATGGTCAGCAAGGGCAGCTTCAGTGAAGCCCACATCGATGTAGTGGCCCTCCACTGATTCATGGATGGTGGTGTTAATTGGGAATGTCTCCGCAATCGCTAAAGTATGAAAAGTAATCCTCTGTATAGAATTCAACAGGGTTATGCCCATAATAAAGGCGAATTGCATGGGAGAGGGTTGAGCGAGGTAGAGCTTTTTGCACTCTAGTTTCGGCCCATTTCTTCTTAACATCAGCAATAAACGCCACTTCACGGGGATCATCTTTGGGTAGCGTTGGTGCCAGAGGTTTTTTCCACGCCCCAGTGGCTCCTTTGGTACGTTTGTGTTTGCTTTGGGCTGCAATTGCGGGTTGAGTGTGAGCTGGTGGTTTGGACAAGTTTGCGGAGTTCCCTTGTTGCTGGAATGTTACAGCAGTTGCTGGCGTCATATTAAATTGAGGGGCGGATTGTTGGGCCTCGCTAAATTGGGGAGGCCCATCCAGATTGGAATTAACTCTAGCCAATTGGGAGGAGGGAGATGTTTCATCACCATCCCAATCTATTTGGGTAAATTCAGCCCGAGTATTTGCTGTGATTTCGTGGGCAAAACTCACTGGCTGATTGGTGAATTGGTCGTTTTCAGCATATGGAGATAAAGTGCCAACTTGAGAAGTGCCGATTATGGGGTTTAAATGGGACGGGTGAGATTGGAACTGGTGTGAAGTTCCAAAATCTGAACCATTTAAATCCCCATTGGGAAGAGTAGATTGTCCCAATTTGGTGCTTAGTGAACCAGAATGTGCAGCTAATCCAACCTTACATCCGAGGGTTTGGGGGCCAGGTGATTGTTGGGACTCGCTAAATTGGGGAGGCCCATCCAGATTGGAATTAACTCCAGCCAATTGGGAGGAGGGCGATGTTTCATCACCATCCCAATCTATTTGGGTAAATTCAGCCCGAGTATTTGCTGTGATTTTGTGGGCAAAACTCACTGGCTGATTGGTGAATTGGTCGTTTTCAGCATATGGAGATAAAGTGCCAACTTGAGAAATGCCAATTATGGGGTTTAAATGGGACGGGTGAGATTGGAACTGGTGTGAAGTTCCAAAATCCGAACCATTTGAATCCTCATTGAGAAAAAGTAGATTGTCCCAATTTGGTGCTTAGTGAACCAGAATGTGCGGCTAATCCAACCTTACATCTGAGGGTTTAGGCCAGGTAGCTGGGTATCGCCCCTCATGGAGGGAGCCAGAAACACAGCGTCAGCAATAATAGATGGGGCTGAATTAGCTGACACAATGGGGAAGGTGAATACCTGGATGGGCTGAGTTGCATTCAACCAATCAGACGCCATTAAAACAGCGTTGGTGATGGCCTCCTTGGTTGGAGGGGGCCCAGCGGGTTGGTGAGAGGCAGCGCACACAGAGCTGTTAGGCGTGCAGGTTGCAGAAGTGCGATCAGGTGAACTGGTGCTAGTTGAAGTAGCTCCAGGTTGGGGGGTGGTGCCTGCTTTCATGGCCGCTGCTTGAGAGCGGGTGATTCTGGTTGACCCTGAGGTGGGTAACCGAGGGTTGCTTCGTTTGGAGTGGTGCTGGCTCGTTTGGCAGAGCCTGCGGGTTCTTTTGTGGGGTTCCCCGCCATATTTGCTAATAGTTTTCGTAAAGCTCTTTAGTGAAGCTAAATTTCAGGCTGAATTGATTTTGAAAAGTGATGCTTAGCAGAAAGAGATATCTGCTCACAATCACATTTGTTTTTTTAATTTCTCCATACACTTTGTCATTTTCGCCATCTCTTCATGAAAGAACCAATGCGTTCTCAATCTGCTTCCTTTTCAGTTTTTTAATAAATTTTTTTAACAAGTTCGCCCTCTTTCCGCTTCAAAGAGGCAACTTTTCCACACAGGTCATTATTCACTGTTCCCAATTGTTTGAGCATCTCTTCCGCTTTGATCACATGCTCCTCTAAGGTACTAACATCATCTTGAGATGCCAAGCTGAGTACATTTTGATTGACAGCCTGTAGTTCCGCCCAGAGCTTCCAAAGCTCTTCCTTTTAAACATCATTGTTTAAATTGGCTTTTGACAACTCAACTACCCCTGTAGTGAGCACCAATGTGATGATCTGGGCGCTAGATTGTTACTCTCTTCTGGCCCTAGATTACAACTGCACAGATTCATGGATTCTTGCGTTGATTGATTAATTTGATTAACTGGGGAAATAATAGCATGAAGACTATTATTAAAGTTAAATGCCAAAAAGCCACGTTGAGTGTATTGTCCAACGCTAGATAGGTGCTTCTTCATCTTGAAGATGTTCTTGTACTGTTAGGGAAAACTTTCCCTATTCTCTTCTCGCAGAGCCAAGTGAGATTTTGATAGTAACAACCTAAGGATATCTGATCCTTGCACTCTTCTCTTAAAAGTAATGTTAAACAACTGATGTAAAGCAACTTAGTTATTATCAAATTTTAGTCTGCTTTTATTAGAGAATAATTAGGGTTTTTATAGTTATAATTGGCACACAACTTTTCAGTTGTCTGCTGGGAATTCTTTGTGATCCTATGCTGTTTTGACCGTCAAGTGTTAAGCACCAAATCTCGTTGGGTACCGTTGCCTTGAGTTTTTTAGGCAGCATAATCCTCAGCTGTTTGGTGATCAAACAATTGGTATAGGGAATTAAAGCCAATTGTTTTGGCTGATGAAAATCCTACTCTCTACCTCTGGCATTCGAATGCTTTAGTAGTTTCCAATGGCTCCCCATTTGTTCCACTATTAATGATTGACTATAATTCAACTATTGGGTGTTGCTCCCATATCAAATTATTGCTTAATTTTGTCAGAGATGATATTTAACAAAAAATCTCAATCAGCGACCTCTAATATCATCAGGGATGATGCAAAATGATAATCTCATTATTTGGCAACCTCTAATATCATTGGAAACGATGCCTGACAATAATCCCATCAAATTGGCTGCTGTTGCCAATACTAGACAGTTATAACTTAATTGTCAAATTTATTAATTGGTTAAAAGGTTGGATTATGTGGTTATCTCAAATTCCAACAGATCATAATCAACACCTGGGTGCCTTGAGTATCTCACTAAAGCCTATTAGAGATATGAAATGTAGATAACACATTGTAAAGGAGATCTTAACTTGTCTGAGGATTCTTGATCCTGCATACACTGCACCTATTTTGGTGTTAATGTCAAACTTGAAGATTGAGAAGATTATGGTGGGACCCAAAAACTAAAATTATATTTAATGCTACTTCCCATTAATAAGTCTATACTGTTTGAGAGTTTAGGAGCCTCTGCAACTTTGGGTTAGAGGAACTTCTCATGTTGGCATTTTTACTTAAGTTGGAAAAGGTTTGACTATCAAATAAAAATGCAATGAGGTAATAGAGGTATATGACAACTTGTTATCCATTTCCACTTATGATTTTGGTAAGATGAAAGGGGCCATAAACAATGTAGAACAGGAGATGCTCCCAAAATTTGAGCGTGGTCTTATAATAAGAGAAAAGTAGTAAAGCTCAAGTTATCTATGAACTCAAGGAGTTATTAGAGGCAAGACTTCTGGTACCATCATCTATCCCATGGGCATTGCCCCTTCTACTTGTTTGCAAGAGAGATGGAAAACACAAAGTTATCATGGACCACCACAGGCTTTATTCAGTAAATACGATGGAATGTTATCTATTATCTCATATTGACAACGTGATGCGCCTCCTAGCCTGAGATCAATACTTTTTAATAATGGATATTGACAGCAGATATTGGTATATTCAGTTAGTCCACAAGGATCTAGCCAAGTGTGCAATAAATACAAACAAATAACTATTTGGTTTTCCTGAATATCACAAGGGCTATTCAATGCCCTGACTACCTTTCAATGAGCTATGGATGGACTACTGAGTGACCTGAAGTCATTGTGCATATTTTTTTATCTTTACGAAATCATTTTGTTATCTATGACTTTCAATTGATCTAGAGCGTCTCAATCAAGTTTTTTCCAGCTAAGTCAGGATTCTCTAAGTTCAAGCCTTTTAAATGCTAAGTTTTTCAACCTGAAATGAAATTCCTTGGTCATAAAGTTACCAATAAAGGTTTTACAAATCCTTTTTATACAAGTTTGACGCAATCTAGGGGATGACTCTCTCAAAGTTTTAGAGACATCCAAGTGTTTCTCAAATTAGTATGGTATTACAGAAATTTCATCTTGAAGCTTTCTGACCTCGCCAAACTATTAGTCTACCTGTCTAAAAGAACGTTTCTTTTTATAGGAATCCTAACAGGATTTGGAAGTTGACTTCTTTAGGTCTCTTTGATTACCCATATTCCTTTATACTTCCAAAGTTCAATCAACCCTTCATGTTATTTATTGATGCCAACGATGTGGCTGTGGGGGCTATTCTACCCCAGTATGATGATCAGCAAGTAGACCAACTTGTGGCTTACTTTTGTAAGGTTCTTTTTAAGGCCAAGAATTACAGCAATTACTGAATAATAATGCTTGTCTTTGTTTCTCGCCATTAATACTTTTAACCTTATCTATATGGAACTCACTTCACCATTATCACCAATCATGCCTCTCTTTTTGATGTCTCCAGTAGATATAAAATCCAGGTGGGAGGCTAGCTAGATTGGAGCTACAGCTATAGAGATAAAAATTTACTATAGTTATTTTACAAGTATAACCTGCAAGAATATGGTAGAAGTATCAAGGGTTTTAACCATAGTTGGGTTATTACCTGAGGGAGTTTGCCTTATAATCTGATTAAATTAATGACAGGTGGGTATTGGAGACACTTATATTAAGAAAGAGTTGTAATTAGTGATGAAGGACACCCAGATCAAAACTAAAATACTGTATAAATGTATCAATAAAAAGTGATACTTTTAATTTGATCATCCTCATTAAAAGTTACATTTGAAGGCCACTCCAGTATAAAACATGTGGCCATCAATAGGAATTATGATTAGCTAAAAAATTATTTGGAACAGATGCTTAAAAATATAAACAAGGTATTAGAAGCCTATTTAATTTTCAGGATGCCAGATTATCTAAGCCCCCCTCTACCAGCATCAAGTTGTGGCTCCCTTATAGTCTTTTGGCGTGTTCAGTTACTGATTTAGTAGGGCCTTTGACAAAGGTCTCCATAGCCATTGCTACGTATTACTTGCCATCAAACACATAACCAAATGGGTTGAGGCTATCTTTGTTCATACTTCCACTACAAAGGCCACAGCCTATTAATTTTCTGCTCCATTTTCACACAACATAGCTTCTTAAGGGTCTTACTTTTGACAAAGGGTTAAATTTACATCACAAAGTTGTATAAGAAATACCATTACTGTTAAGTACCAGCAAAGACTTCACTTCCATTTACAATCTTTTCACTAAAATGGCAGTAAAATTAGCAAATGACAAACTCATGTCTATTCTGAATAAAATGAAAGCTTCTAATTTTAATGTGATGGTATAATTATTTTCTATCTACCTTGCTACCCTACCAAATAAGTTACTACTGAGTAATCAAAATGTCACCATTTCAGGACCTATACAGGTGAGAACCACGATTACTTAACAGTTTCCAACCGCTAATAGACTCTTCTGTTCCAGTATCTGCTGAATTTTCAATGATGATAAAGGCTGAAAAATTATTGTATTACAAGCCTGGCAACCCAATGGTCAATATGACCACAATGAAGGAGACTACACAATTCAATGCTCATTAACCGGCCCTCTCACCTTTATAATTAGAGATCTCATTTATTTTATCATCATTGCCTTTCAGAGGCCCAGAAGGCTTGACACCTCCTGGTTAGGCCCATATTGCATCCTATGCAAGGTAGTTTCCAAGTATTCCTTTGCAATGTCTCCAGGACACCATGTTTAATAGGGCTCATGCTAGGTTCTTAATCCTATGTCCCCCTATGTAGTATCTTGAGGGGAGCGCTGTCAGAGTTTGTAATTTCATACAATCCAATCTTATTGAAGCTTAAAGTAGTAAGCATATTTAAGTCTTCTTCTAGATTTTTCCCTTAGTGACAAATTAATTTTAACTTAATTAATTGATTCCCCTAAATGGGCAAGAACCATTATAAGGGATTCAGGGATCATCACAAGGTACAATTATGACTGGGGCACTGATTGACAACCTGAGTGATACTGTATCCCATATACCAGAGTTTTAATCTCAAAGCACCAGAATAATGACAACATGACAATACAGATGTTAAGATATAAAGACGACCACTGCTCATCTCTCATGCTGGATGAGAAGTGGAGATTTTGCTTAAAGAGAACCTGACCTTCTAACCGCTACAAGGCTTTAACACATCCTATAAATATTACATAATTTTAACTTGATAAATTTGGCTCTATTTTCTTTCCTATATTTAAATTATCATATATTATTAGTTCCTTAACATATTAATGACAATAGCGTTAGCAGTTGTGAATAAGGATGGTTGCCAATAATTGCATCCTGATGAGCGCAAAAGTTTAATACATTGCTTCTTGGAACTATCCTGACATTAAGAGTCATCCCAAAGGAAGATAGTATTTCCAAACAGGACATCTCTGACAGCCAAAAAATCAATTTTTTGGCTCCTTTATAAGCATGAAGCTAATGAATGCTATGTAATACTCAAGTATCCCTATTGAAATCCAGATCTTTTCTTGGCTTATAATTGCTTTGATAATTTTAATAAGCTCTGGTCAAAACACTGAAATCTTGACAACTCATCAGCGTTCAGATGCATGTGTTATGCTTGATGTATATTATTTAAATAATATCCTTAAGGTTACAGGGACCATCATGTTAAGCGTCCATCTGCTATCACATCTTCTGTAGCCATTTTTGTAAAGCATTATTAATCATAACCTTAAGTGTACTACATAAATATAAAATCATGAATTATTAACTTTGCGTATGATGGTTTAGCACTCTCTCTTGATGACAGTGTAACTTTTATTTGATTTAGAAAGGACCTTTTAATAGTATTTTATGAGTTTATCAATCCCATCATCATCCATTTGAGCTATAATAGCTTCCATAACAATGTCATTTGTGTTTATAAAAGTTAAATATCTTGTTTAAATGAAGATACATAAGAGTTGGCGCTTCCATTAGTTTTTAAATTTACCATGGGGAAGGCCGACCATGGGATGGACACTTCTGAATATGACTCAGGACAGATAAACTTAGTACCAGGGGAGGCCCCCCAGAGAAGCGAGCTATCTCTTGTTGCCAGCGGGAACGCCACTTATGGGGAGGGGGAGGGAACGTGTGAAGGGGCCGTAGCCACTATTGAGCACGTGTGGAGGAAGGGGTCTGATTTGATGAACCAGACTGGGAACCAGGAAGAGACCAGCTGTCGGTGACATGGTGGGAGGTATCCAAACATCCAGACTTGAAAGTGGTCCACCATATGGGACCAGAATTTGTGGACAGTTTATGGGAGGGTGGGGGTGGAGCCTGCGATGGCATCTAAGACAATCGTGTGGATGGTCCACATGGCGATTGCAACCACCAGAGCACGGAGGGAGGGTGGAAGGGAGGAGGCCATTGATAGAGCAAACATATCTCTTGACAGACTGAAGGGATGCGTTTGTTCCTGGCCCAGCAGACGTTGAACTTCGCGCCATATCACTTTAGAGGTGGGGCACTTCTCCAGGCGGTGGAACAGCGTTCCATACTGGCTGCACATGACACAGGATGAGTGTAAAGTGTTAGAGCGCTCAGCTGTACGATACACCCACCTCAGGCAGCGCCACACATGGGAGCGGACTTGAGGCTGCAACTGAGGGTGATGTACATATTTCCAGATTGTTTTTTGGGTCTCAATGGAATAAGGGATGTCCATCATGTCCAGGTAGTCCACCCTGGATAGGATTTGGGGTCGGATGGGGATTACGCCATCCTGGATGGGTAGCCCCTGTACCTCTTGTGTGAACTGAGGAGAGGGGCGGCCTCTTTAGGTTGTATGTCTGATAATATGAATTCTCCACTCTGCGCTCTGCATGGAGAGTAGGATTCGTTTGTAGTGGGTTTTTGTCCCGTGAGGACCTGTGGCTGATGTGTGTGATGCGAGGTATTTCATCAGGGAGTGGGGGTTTGATGGATTTTTGAGGCCCAAGGCTTAGAAGTTGGAATGGGCTGCGCGGGACCAGTGTTGGGATGGGAGTGTCAGAGCAGTGACGGCCGCGATCCAGGTACCCAGGATCTTGGCAGCATGGGCTTTGAAGTCAAGCAGGCTCATGCCACCATGATGATGCGGGCCAAACATGACCTCTAGCCGCACTGGTGGAGGGCGGCCTGACCAAATCCATCCTTGCAAAAAGGCATACAAGGATTTGAAGAAGCTTGGGGAGAAGGGGATGGCGTGGGATCTGAACCAGACTTTGGATAGGAGCATAGAGTTGGCTAAAACAACCCTGCCAGTAAGGGAAGTGGGGTGGGCTCTGAGAGAGGCAATTCGCTTCGTCACGTTATCCAGAATATGGCACTCCATTACTGCTGACGCGTATCTGCCTGCCTCCATCCACACACTCAGATGGCGCACCGGTCCTATGGTAGGACATGGCATGAAGGGGAGCACCAGTGGAGCGATTTGTGTTGAGTTAGTAAGGCGTGGACGTGGGCAAGCAGATGGGCCAGCCTGGGCACTGGTTTCTGGGGCCCAGCAGGTTTGACACCGACCAAGGAGAATGATTTCAGTTTTGGAAGCATTCAGTGCAGCATGCTTACCCAGGAATACTCCTGGATGAGAGCTTCAAGCGCGCATGCATCTTGATTATTAGACACCCCAATCACACAATCATCTGCGAATGCCAATATCTTGACTGGGTCTTGGCCTGGCACATGGACCCCAGTGAGTTGGGCATTCACATTTCGCAGTAGTGGGTCAAGGCTGAAGTTGTATAAGAGTGGGCTGGGGGGTCCCCTTGTCGCAAGCCCCTTTGAGGGCGGACTAATTCTGTTAGGAAGACAGGGCCACGCACTGCCATTGTTGCAGATTCCGTGAGCAGCATCACCCAGTTAATGAAGCGAGGGGGTAAGCAGAATTGATGGAGGCAGGCCCTTAGGTATTCCCAGTTTACTCTATCATAGGCCTTTTTTTTTTAGTACTAGATGGTCTATCATAGGCCTTTTGTTGGTCCAAGAATACAAGTGCCCCAGAGGCTGTGGACTGACATACATTAGCCACAGAGTGCACGTTATCCCAAATCGACCTTCTGGGGATGAAACCAAATTGTTCTGGGGAGATAATGGCAGATGCTACAGTCCCTAAATGGTTAGCCATGATTTTTGTTAAAATTTTGGTGTCTTTGTTTGTTAGAGAAATGGGGCGCCAGTTAGCTAAGTCAAGCTTAACCCCTTTCTTGAAGAGTGTGACAGTAAAGGCCTCATGTCCTCCTGGTAGGAGGCGCATTTTCAACAGGCTTTGGTTAAGTGAGGCAAGCAGAAGTGGGGATATATATTTGAAATATTTTTGTAGAACTCATATGGAATGCCATCTGGGCCTGGGCATTTTCAGTTTGGCGCACCGCAAATGGCTGTCCATAATTCATTTGGAGTAACTAAATTCATTATTTCCAGGTATCAGAAAATGGTGCAGATATGAGCTTGGTCGAGAAATTCTGCCACTTCAGCCACTGAATTGGTTCGCCTCAGTACAACCTGAAGTAATATTTTTGCATTTTGATTGCCACTTCAACCAGTGTATCCTAATAGAATTATCCGAACTTTGCACCTGTGTGCAGGCCATGCTCTGGCATGGTGCGATAAATTTTTTAAAGAAATATGCAGTGCACTTGTCACCTTTTGTGATGCGTGTGGCCCTGTATTGAACACAAACCTGATGTTTGTGCTGCCTTTCAAGTGCGTTGAGGTGGGTGGCTGCCTCCGCCCACTTCCGGCCCCATGCAGGGCTGTATCCTGTAGCTGGAATGTTAGACTCTAAGTGTGCCAATTCTGCCAGAGCGCGCGAGATAACTGCCAGTGTGGCTCGTGAGCGTCTGGAGGAGAGATGGCAAGAGTGGCGGATGGTGTCCTCTTTGAAAGTTGCCCATGTGGAAATGGGGTCTGCGCAAAATGGTGCAATAAACTTTTTCACCAAAGTTGCCTCTTCCACCCACATGGAAAATCCTGGTGATGCGAGCTCAGGGGGCGGATTTTGCACCAATGTGGGACCTTTACAACTGTGACGGGTAAGTGGTATGTTATTGAGACCAGTTGGTGGTCGGAGAATTCCATTTTCATTGTTTTGAAGTGGGAGATGTGGGGTTGGAATTTCGCTGGCACTAGAATAAGGTCGATGTGGGTCATGGACCTTAATTGGCCATTGTGGATGTGGGGATGCATCATGTTTTTGAGCAGCGGGGCATGTCACAGCAGCACATCCATGAACCCAAGGGTGGCCTTTAGAACATGTAGTTCAACGTGACCCTGTGGGGTGTGGGGTGATGGAGGCCACCAGTCCATTGGTGAGGTTAGCCAACAGTTCATGTCGCCAACTAGGAAAGAATCAGGGGGTAGTGGGAGGGATTTGACCGACGAGAAAAATTCCTGACACTCATGTGCACCGTTTGGGGCATAGATGTTGACAATTGCATGCGCTATGTTGGCCCACGAGAAGGTGATGATGAGCACTCAGCCATTTAGGAATGTTTCTGAGGATACAAATTTGAAAAAATTATTTTTCTGAATTAGCACCCCACAGTGCTTTGACCAAAAGGATAGGGATGGGAGGAGCATTGTTTTCCAAGTTTCCTTGGAACCTCATGGACAGTGGGACTCCTGGATGGCCAGGATATCCACGGGTAAATTGTGTTGTAAAAAACTCAGTTTCCTAGCCTGGGACGGGGAGGCCTTGAGTCTGGCGATATTCAACATCCCTAAAGTGAAGGTTTCCCCCATCGCACCTTAGGTGCGTAGGGTGGGCTCCCAGGCCCACCAGCCTCTTCTAGGTCCCCACGGGCTTTCACAGCAGTGTGGGTGTTAGCAGCAACACTATCAGAGTTTTTGTTGATTTTTGTGGAAAGAGTCACGTTGGCTTTGGCCTTCCCTTTTTGTTTTCCCGACGTCGGACGAATTTTTTGCAGTGCAGATGAGTTCGGTGCACCGTTGAGTGGGTCAAAAAAATTTCAGTTGGGATAGGTCTCAAATCAGTTTTGATCGGAGCTTGGATGCAATGATTGGGTGAGATCAAGTCTCCCATCAGATCCTCAGATTGAGTGGCCTGCTTGGCATGGGCTTTCCAATCTGATTGGTTGATGGATTCCCAAGTTGCTTCCACCACAAAGGTTTCCATGTCCTCCTGGCGTTGTGAGTGTGGGATAGCGGTGGTAGCCTTGGCAGTTTCCTTGGCCATGGCCCTATGGGCCTGCTTAGCCTTCTTCTGTTCTTGTGGGGAGATGGGCTTTACCAATAGGTAGCAGCCTTGTGCTCCCCATGGGAAAGCCTCCTTGGTGCTTGTGGTTGGTTCGTAGTGCACCTCTCCATTGGCCATGGCCGCCAAGGGGTGCTCTTGGAATGTGATGCCCTCCTTGATGGGGCATGCGTGTGCCTTGTGGCCAAACACGTCACAGTGGGTGCAAATGGGGGGCGCACTGTCCACGGTCACCCAGAATAGGTGGTTGGTATGCCCTGCAATATCAATAAAAGTGGAGTATGGGATCTGGGTTATGTCCTTCGCAATCTCCTCAGTTGGGGTCAGAACTGTGATGGCTTTGCCAGTGCACAGGTGTGGCATCAGCATGAAGCATTGCATTTCGAAAGATTGTATTTCACTATATATGGTGAGACCATCTTTCAGGTGTTGTTCCAAAATGTCACGTTTTACCATAGTAGGCAAAAAGTCAAACGTGAGGAAAATTTTGGTTTGATTTTGTCCATCTGGTGCATTTGGTTTTGACAACCCATTGCCCTTTGGGGAGGTCGACCACTACGCGCACTGCTGCAGCCTCGTCTGCTGCTTTTTTGCTCTCAAAACCTAGGTCCAGCCAACCGTGTGACATGGAGTGAGGTGCAACATACACCGCGGTCAAGAAAATTTTGTGTACATCTTCGCAAAATTTTTCCCATAAGGCCGTTTTTTGGATGTCCAGATACACGCGGACTCCAAATTCCACTGACAAAAGTGGTTGGGAGTGTGGCGTGTTGATGTACTGGTTGCATCATGCTTTCCATGCGAGTATCTCTGGGGAAATCATGACCACCAGTTTTTAAGATTTTTGTCTATTCCGCTGGATTCTCCAGGGCGTTTTCAAACGTTGAAGGCCGCGGGCCTTCCACCTGCTCCTCTTACCTTGCTTTCCCAACTGCTCCCTGACATGGGCGCAGACTAATCTCCTCTGTGAGATTATCAAACTATATTCAGTCTTGAATTGAATAGGTTGCAAAAGTGATTGCAACGAGAAAGAAAAGTTTTGGCGCTTGCATTAGTCTTCATTTAAAATCCTTATGTATTGTTCTTGTTCAGCTCCTACAATGGTATCTCATATCCCCTGGACAAAAGGAAAGTGGTGGAGTGACAATGTTAAAAAATGGGGCACATTTTTTGTTAGTACCTAGCTATGCCTAGAAAGGCTTGAATGTTTTGCATGCAATTAGATAGTTCATCTTGGCAATTTCCTCTACTTTGATACACTTTAAGAAATATTTCCTTTGTCACTGATGCTGATACCAAGAAACTTGAGTTGCCTTTCTAAGAAAACACTTTCTTGCTTTAGCTTGAATCTTATATTTTATAGCTTATATCTTATATCTTAGAGATGTGTAAAACATTGTGTTAAAGGTGAGCTTTTTATGTTTGACTAAAGATGTTAAGTTGTCCAATTAGATTATGGGCAAGGCATTTAAAGTCACTAAAGTCATGTTCATTGCTCTCTGGAATGTGGATGAGGCATGAAAAAGCCCTTGTGGCATCCTAGTTGGTTTTAATAGACCTTGGCTGATGATTATTATGCACTTCACATAGCATGCAGGTGATAGTTCTATCTTCATTTATCCTGAATACAAGTCCATTTCAAAAAATATTTGGATCACTATTCTCTTTATTATATCATTGATTATCAGGATAAATATGAATTCTTCTTTTAAATACTGTTTAATGGCGATAATCTATAAAAATTTGTTGTCCGCCATCTTTTTTGTATAAGCAAGAAATGTTTTGCTCAGGGGCTATTTGAGAGTCTCAACAAGCTAGCGTTCAGTAACTGATTGATCTTTTTTAATATGAACTCTTCATCATCCTAAAATTATGCTATAATTATGAATTAATTAGGATTGCAATGCTTAATTCACCTTCATGCACCACTCCTTGGCACAGCCTTGATCATTAATGCCCTTCTGAGGATCTCTTCAAATTTCCATAGAAGTTCCTCTAACTCTCATTAATTTCTGGATGATGCACCTTATCTTACCTTGTCATTCTCTTACTGCATGGACTAATTATATGGAGACTTAATATTTAAGTTTAAATTATGCCAGAACTTTTTCTTCCTTCAATAAACTGGTCATCTGCCAATATTTCACAACAATTATGAGACTTCCTATAAATTGATTTTGTAGAATCCTGGTAGTCTCCAATTTTAAGAGCATATAGACCTTCCAATCTATAGATTTAAAGCATATTTTTTGGTATAAATCTTGAAAATAATTGCAAATATCATATCTCGTTGTTCTAGGCAGAATCTTATTATCCTCATATGAAATCAAGGGTAATACTTTGGTAGCTTCCCTTAAGGGTGCATACTTCTAAAATTTTTTGTCTTCAGAACATAAATAACCAAATAAATTAATTTTTCTATATAAACCATGAACATAGTCTGCTTTCATGGCTTTGTCTCAATCTTAATAAGCAGTAGCATCTAGTAGTCTAGAAAGCTCACTGTGCTCACTGCAAAGTTGATGACCTTCAATTTCCATAAGAACTTAGTCTTCATGAGGAAGTTGTAGTGATCATACTCAATCAAAACTGCTGATTCATAGAAAACATAAGTCCAAAAAGTCTAAAAGCGCAAAGTAAGCTCCTAGAGCATGATATTATCTGGTCCTACAGTTTGATAATTCAAGTCTTAGCGGATTATCATTTAAAGCTTTAAATTATTTATTAACTCTAAAGACATAGTTTTGAAAGGCGCTCCAATATCCAAAATTGTTAGTATCAGACTCATTGAATGACAACTTATACTGTGTTATCACTCTTTATAAAGGTGTTAATCAGCGTCAATACTTAATAATGAAACAAAAACATCAGAAATCAGGATAACAAACTGTTTGAATGTCGTCTTTAAAATTATGCCTTCAGGAATTAAATAGATTGGCACTTAATAGACTTCTTCCCTATATGGGCAAGGATTAATAAAGAAGGATCAATAATCATCACATGACGCAACCTCATTTCAGTACCCCAGGATTGCAATTCCAAACCCTATAACAATGAGAAGATAACAACCTGGAATCCTCCCATTAAATGATTATGCATCGACCTTCTTATTGGATGAGGAGTGAAGATTCTAAATGAGGAGGCTTGGCGCCTTATACTTCACAGAGCAACTACCCATATTATAGCTATTAAGAATTTTTAACCTAAAAACTTAACATATTTTACTATAATAAATTTATAATTTTATGACCCTTTGCATAGCTATGATAAAAATTATTGTAACCCAGGGTAGTTGTCAACACGTTAGACCCTGCAGTACTAAAAATGCATTGCCATTGCCTATTTACAGTCATTCTGCTTTTCAGTATTATTCTGAAGGAAGTTAAGACTTCCATTCCTTTCTACTTTAAATAACTAAATAATTTTTTTATCTGAATTTCTCAGTGCAAAAAGCTGAAACGTGGTGCTCACTACAGGGTGCTCAAGTTTAAACTAGTGAAAATGTCAATTATGAACCATGTGAAATAACTTTAGTTAAGATTCCCCTACCTCAAATGAGGAGAGAAGCATTTCCCAATGGATTAGTAATTCTTAGCTTAATGTACAATTTTACAACCAGAGATAGAATTATGGGCTACCTTCAATTCAATCTACCTTTTCTGGATCATAGTCAGTTCTATATCCAAGCTGACAACATAAATGACATCATTGAAAACGTTTGTATGCAATTCATTCCTCTGAAACTCAATAAAGGCAATTTCAAATTACCACTGCCCTGTCTTACATTAAAACTCTTCAGTTCAGCTACTTTTGGAAAGCAACGAGCTGGTCAGTGGGTAGAACCCTATCTATACCAGTTTCTACATCCTGCCCTCCATCAGCTCCTCCAGCTAGTAGGCTACACACCACGAGGTGTTACGCCAGATAGGATTGATGCAGGGCCTCAATTCCTATTTTTTGAACTTTTTAAAATTACTCTTCTTCTTGTGTTCAGGATAATTGTGAAGTAATTCAGGATAACCATCACCTTAATAATAATTCTTAGAAACAAATCTCCCTGCTGGACTCTGGAATTGCTGGCTATATGGAGACCTACCTCATTCAAAGACTACAATGTGTGGTATCCAAAGTATATGGATATATACAGCACACCTCGTTGGAAATGCCTTTAAACCCAAGCTTTAAAATCAGCATTAGAGCAATATAAAAATCAAGTAGAGACGTTGCTCGACCAACTGCAGCTACAATACAGAACTGTCACCTCTACCAAAGGACCTGAGGTGTCACAAGGGCCACAGGGTCCCACCAGAAATGATGGTCCTGAGAGGTTTTAGGCCCTTAACGGTCCAAGAGGATTCAGAGGTCCTGAAGGAGCTGAAGGGAGACAGAGTTTCAGGGGGCCGCCTGGCCACCCTGGATTAAATTCTCCTAACTGGAGGTTCTAAAAACCGCAAGTCATGATCCAAAGAAAGATTTAAAACTTTCAGAAACAAATTGAGGAAATCTCAAGATTTATGAGGTTCACCCTGATGGTCGCCCAATTGATAATGTTACCTTGGGCTTTTAAGCTTTGAAATAAAGAATTTTTAAGCATTTATGAGATTTACTAATAAACTGGTTGTCAAAAATGGGCATAACTACGCTACCTAGAGGTTCAGGTCAGCCATTTTAAGTCCAGTGCTAAAAGCTTAAAAGCCTAAATGAACTAGAAAGCTGACGCCAGTGCTCTTGACTGATGCTCAATGAATTATATTATGATTTGGAAGAATTAAAAACAAATGGAGTAACTAGTCCCCTAAGGATATTCCAAATAAGTGACTACCAGCTTTAGTCGCCTCTTTGAGCCTGGCAACAATACCCTCTCTGAACCAACAGTATCCCCTTTCTAATATAGATTCAAGATACATCTGGGCCCGTTCAAAAGAGCATCACATCATTTTTAAAAACTTATGAGAGTGCTATGTAAGAAGCCACTGATTGAGAAAAATTAAAGCATATTCACTCCTGCCTTTGTAGGGAAGCCCAAGAGGTTATGACCCCCACCTACTTGAATGTCAAACCTGATCTTTAATAAAAAAAATTAGTATAAGTGTTTTGACAGTGGCCATATCCTTTTGAATTAAAAGCAAGCCTTTATGGTCGTTATCCTCAGCAAAGTGGAAATCCCTTCCAATTTCTTGTAGTATTTTTATGCTAGCATGCAGCTGTTAGTTAATAAAAAATTAAATTTCTTTAGATGACGCCATCGCCTCCATCATATATACCCTCAAATCTTGTCCTGAGGTTCAGCTATACACGATAGGCTTTAAACAAACCTTTATGTGTATACAAGGAATAAAGAAAGCTCTAAAAAAAATCCCGGCGGACACCTTTAACAAGTACCCAGACTCAGTCAGGACCATTTTAGACCCAGAGTACACGCCATTGAGACTAAGGAGATGAACGTGTTTATCTATTCTTACTTTAAGGGCCGTCAGCACACCAAAAGAGAAATTCTACATGCAATGTGCATAAGAGGAAGAACACAAGTTGTAGAAATAATGTAAGTCAGCATGAAGAATGAAGCTTTTTGTGCTGATGATCCCCCTACTATGCCTCTAAATCAAATTATTATTTCCAAAGAGCTTGTTATCAGAGAACCCTGGGACAATGAGCTAAACAGAAATGATATTAAAAAATTTTGATATTGCTTATTTGTCAGATGCGTCACCCATGTTTCTCACTTTACCACCCCAATTCAACATTCTGGTTTCATGGGTTGTGATCAAGGATTATAAGATACTTTTTTACCATAATTTGACAGTGGGTCTCCAGTAAACATCATCTCTTCTAAACTAATATGAGAAAATCATGAAAAATGCGCCTGATCTGCCAAACTTCAATATGACACCGCTGAGCCTCAGTGCATCAGATCATCAGGGCCTACTCTTCACTCCCCATCTAGCTCAAAAAAAAAATTTATATGCATCAGCTATAATCCTAGATAACCCCAGTTATAAGCTTTTGTTAGTTACCCACACCCTCTGGGAGTATGACGCCATTATTTATTATTTAGAAAAATTTCTATCCTTACTTTGGTACACACATTCCCTTGGTTTTAAAATGGAAAAGGATAAGAAATAGTATAATAAATCTTGCATTTGTTTTTTGGAGATGGAGAATTAAATCAATTGGCTTGACTACCACGTCTTAGGTTTGCATGTAAGACTATTGCTGTATTTAGATGATAGAGCTGAGGTGATGCATGTGTATCAACCAGAGCCTAAAGTGATTTCCCAGTGTCACAGTTCATAGTAAACACTTGGGTTTATATAACTATTATATCAGTAAGCCTTTTGGAGCTCCAAAGGACCAAGTCCTTCCATAAAGGAGGTTTAACTTGCACAGGTATTCTCAAATACGCATATGCTGAATTAATCTCTATATTCTTGGCCAACTTAAATCAGAAAGCTCTCACAGTTGGACCCAATACTCCAATATCTTACTTATACTTAGTATCCATCAACGCGATCAGCTGTGTTTGAGGCTTAGGAAGCCTTCATGAATTTGGGTTGGAAGAGCCTTCTGCTGTGGCGCTAGTCACAAATTTGATAGGAGAAAGTCTCACCAGAACAAAGAAATAAGATTGATGAGTTTTATAAGAATACTCTGATCTATTATCAACGTCCACATATGACTTCAGCATAATGAAAGGGGTCATAAACAATGTGTATGAAGGGGACGCCTCCCCTATAAGCTTGCAACCTTATCAGACAAGCAAATTAGAAGAGGCCAAGTTATTATTGGGCTTGAGGGGTTGCTAATTTCAGTATCGTTGGTGTTTTTTCAAATCATAAGGCGTTTCCTCTTTTTCTTGTTTAATAAAAAATATGGGAGCCATTGAAACATTATTAATTTACATAAGATCATTGCTTTGACACAGAAAAACTAGCCATCTCCTTCCACAAATTAATGATTTTCTACATTTCTTAGATGGGGCCAAGTACTTCTCAGCAATGAATCTTGCTAGAAGGTACTAGAATATTGAATTAACACCCAAAGATTGAGTCAATTGGTCCCTAATCGCAAAGTGAAGGGCTATATGAACCAATCAGTATGACGTAGGTGATATGTAATTTCCCTGTCACATTTTAAACGTGCTATTAATGGACTCTTGGGTGACTTGAAGATATCCTAAGTACTGGTACACTTTAACGAAATTATTATATTTTTCAAACTATCAACAGCCATTTAGAGCACCTTTTTCAGCTTTTAATTGACCATTAGAGGCACACTAAAATTCAAGCCCTCCAAGTGCTTATTTTCCAACTAGCAAAGAAATTCTTGAGGCTTAAGGTCACCAAGAGAGGAATTCATACTTTACTCAACAAAGTTGCTGAAAAATATAATATTACACCACCCCAGAGTCTTAGAGATATGCAGGTGTTCCTAGGTATTTAGGGGTTTTATAGGAAATATTCCACAATTTTCTGATATTTCCAAACCTTTAGTGTCTACTGTATAAGAACGTCCCTTTCAAATGGAACAGAGCAAGACCAGACCTTTGATCTCTTTTAGACATTCCTAATAACCCATCATGATCTGGTTCACCCATATTTCAATCAACCCTTTATACTATTTACCAATGCCAGTGATGTGGCCATAGGGGCTATCCTGGCCCAACTAGATGAGCCGCAAGTGTATTGACCTGTGGCCTACTTTAGAAAAACTTCATCAAAGGATAAAAAGAGCTATAGTGTCACTGTGTGGTAGTGTCTGGCTATACTATTTGTGATTAATCACTTTCACCATTGTTTATATGGGAACTACTTTATCATCATCATTAACCATGCATCACTAATGGCTTCAACAAATGATGGATACCAAAAGTTGATTTTCCAGATGGGCTTTACAGCTACAAATTTATAACTTTACCATTATGCATTGTGCTGGTATGACCTATCAAAAAGTGGATGGGTTAATGAGGATACCAACCTTGGCAGTATTCATTCCCAAAGAAGACTGCCTTTATGATTTAAGTGTTTAACTAGACTTTAGGGAAATGAAAGCCTCAAAAATTGTAAAACACTATGAAGAATGTCTTGAACGCAAAGATACAGGATGGTATATTATAAAAAATAATCAATGGAAAATAGCCACTGTTGAATGGTTGACTGAATCTAAATTGTCAGTAATTATAAACCAAAAATATCCTAAGTATGTCCAAACTTGGGATTCGTGGCCTAGAAATTCCACCTAATATTGTTTGACTATGTTGACATGGGCTCAGGGGCTTTGTTGGTTTGGTCAGACTTGAAATAATAGCTAACTAAATGACTCAGGCACGTAGGCTTTATGGTCTATGTCAAAATTAGTATTTAATGTCAATTAATTTTTTGATCAACTTAATTACTAATTAGTGGTACATATCGCCTTGGTATGTGCTGCTGATTGCTTGATATGAGCATTGGTTCAGCTATTTGCAGATGCGTTAGAAACGCTGTCTTGAAAATATCTCCAAGTTTGAGACCAACTCTGAGGCGTTTGAGATGTCTTGAGTTAAATAGATTGTAGACCCTCAAATGAACACGTTACTTTCTCTGGTCAACTGCCATTGAAATTGAGGCATCATGGGTAAGACGTGGTGAACATCAAACCTTATAAGTTATCTTAAGTAGATACTAATAAGTCATCAAGTATTACCACAAGTTTATAGTTTAATTTATAAGCTTTTTGTATTTAATACTTTAAGTTGTATTAAGTTGAGAATTTACTTAGGATTAGTAGGATTAGGGCAGCGTGCCATCATCTAAGTAACAACAGAAGAATACAGCTTTAAGTGTAATTACCAAGGAGTTATATTTTAACTATAGTCACCGTCTGGTCTATTGTCCTCATACAATAGATGTTCAAAACTCCACCTTACCTCAGAAGAAGAACCAGCCATCCTTAATAGATCAAAGATTCAACAGCCACCCTGAGTGCAACCCTCGACTCAAACTGAAATCATTATCAAAGGGCACTCAAATTTAGCATATGGAGCAGTTAAGAAAACCTACAAGTGGCTGAGAAAACAGTGCTATTGGGACTAAAAGCTTGAGATTATTCAGTAAGTATTAGAAGCTTATATAATGTGCAGGATCCAAGATCAGCCAAGCCTTCGTTATCTTTATGAGGTTCTAGCTCCTTCTGTGCCATTTAATGACATTATTGTAAGCGTCATAGGGCCTTTACCCATGGCCTTCATGGTCATTGCTATGTATTACTCACAACTGATTATCTCACCAAAGGGGTTAAGGCCATCTCCATTCCTGATGTTACTGCTAAGTCCTCAGCCTTATTCTTGTTTTACTCATTTTTTCCTATAATGGATGACCAAGGTTTTAGCTCTCAGACATTAAGTGAACTTTACGTCCCAAGTTGCTCATGAGCTAATCTCATATACGATACTATTCAGCTCTTCACTTCTCCCTAAAATCCCTATACTAATGGGGCAGTAGAATGTGTATCCAGTAGTTTAGTTACAATTCTATGTATAATAGCAGCCTTGGACCCCATGCAATGGAACCATTACTTGCCATCTGACTTATTGGCTTATCAGATAAGCTATCACCAGACAATTAAAATGTCACCATTCCGGTCTCTTTACTTAAGGGAGCCTCAACTGCCCAGTAGTGTACAACCCTTAGTGGACTCCACCAAACCCATACTGCCAAGAAAATTATTAGGGCATTAGCTGATAAATTAATTAGACTACAGTGCTTGCCACTCAAGGGATTGTCTGAAAATCATGAGGGAGACTATGTGATTTAATATAGTTGATCAGCTCTCCTCAGGTTTGGTATTATAAACTTGCATTGTTTGATCACTATCGCCCTAGTGGGCAACTTAACAAATCAAACACCTTCTGGTTGGGGCCTTATTGCATACTATATAAGCCTAATTTAGAATATTCTATCATGACATAAAGAAATGGAAGTTATTTGACTGCATGTTATATTCTTGTGCATTGTTGGGCTTCATCCCAATGTAAGGGAAGCCTCAACTTTGAGTTTCTAAATTGCCTATTATTTTTATCACTGCATATTTATATTTATATCTACTGATAGTTTACTAGTTGATGCTTTTTAAGGCCATAAAAGCCCAAATTATTATCTTTAAGTTGATATTCTGTCAATCGATGATATGTTGGGCTAAAGGCTAAAATTATTATTGGCTTTAAATTATATAGAATTTACCAATCCCCATTTATTACATTTAACCTTCAAATGAAATAAATGGAAGAAATCTCCTCAACAACCCCATGTTCTGATAAGCTTAGGCAATTCCTCCCTATTCTTGCCTAGTCCCTATTTTCCCTAGAACTAATAAAGTGTTATAATTAAATCAAATAAAGCCTTTTTTAGTTTTAGGTTGATTTTGATTAGTTAATTTAACTGAATAATTTTGTCTGTTCAAAGTGACCAAAGATTTGCCTCAATAATATTCCATTGAGAGGGAAACTTTTCTTTCTCGTTGTAAACACTTTTGCAACCCATTCAGTTCAAGACTAAATCTAGTTTGATAATCTCATAGAGGGGATTAGTCTGCGCCCATGTCTGGGAGCAGTTGGGCAAGCAAGGCAAGAGGAGCAGGCGGAAGGCCCGCGGCCTCTAACATTCGAAAACGCCCTGGAGAATCCAGCGGAATAGAAAAAAATCTAAAAAAACTGGCGGTCACAATTTCCCTGGAGATACTTGCGTGGCAAGCACGATGCAACCAGTACATCAACACGCCATATTCCCAGCCACTTTTGTCGGTGGAATTCAGAGTCCATATGTATCTGGACATCCAAAAAATGGCCCTATGGGAAAAATTTTGTGAAGATGTACACAAAATTCTCCCGACCGTGGTGTATGTTGCACCTCACTCCATGTCATGCGGTTGGCTGGACCTAGGTTTCGAAAGTAAAATAGCAGCAGATGAGGCTGCAGCGGTGCTCATAGTGGTCAACCTCCCTGAAGGGCAATGGGTCATTGAAACTAAATGCACCAGATGGACAAAATCAAACCAAATTTTCCTCACGCTTGACTTTTTGCCTACTACAGTAAAACGTGACATTTTGGAGCAACACCTGAAAGATGGTCTCGCCATATATAGTGAAATACAATCTTTTGAAATGCAACATTTCATGCTGATGCCACACCTGTGCACTGGCAAAGCCATCGCAGTTCTGACCCCAACCAAGGAGATCGTGAAGGACCTAACCCAGATCCCACACTCCACCTTTATTGACATCGCAGGGCACACCACCCACCCATTCCAGGTAACCGTGGACAGCGTGCCCCCCATTTGCACCCACTGTGATGCGTTCGCCCATAAGGCACATGCATGCCCTATCAAAGAGGGCGTCACATTCCAAGAGCACCCCTTGGCAGCCATGGCCAGCGGAGAGGTGTACTACAAACCAACCACAAGCACCAAGGAGGCTTTCCCATGGGGAGCACAAGGCTGCTACCAATTGGTAAAGCCCATCTCCCCGCAGGAGCAGAAGAAGGCCAAGCAGGCCCATAGGACCGCGGCCAAGGAAGTGGCCAAGGCCACCACCACCATCCCACACTCACAACGCCAGGAGGACATGGAGACCTTCGCAGCAGAAGCAACTTGGGAATCCATCACCCAATCAGATTGGGAGGCCCATGCCAAATGGGCTACTCAATCTGAGGATCTGATGGGAGATTTGATCTCACCCAATCGCTGTACCCAAGCCCCAGTCAAAACTGACTTGGGACCTATCCCAACCAAAAAAAATTTTTTTGCCCCACTCAACGGTGCACCAAACTTATCCACACCGCAAAAAATCTGTCCGACGTCGGGAAAACAAAAAGTGAAGGCCAAAGCCAATGTGACTCTTTCCGCAAAAATTAACAAAAACCCCAATAGCGTTGCTGCTAATACCCACGCTGCTGTGAAAGCCCGTGGGGACCTGGAAGAGGCTGGTGGGCCCGGGGGCCCACCCCTCGCACCTAAGGTGCGATGGGGAAACCTTCACTCTAGGGATGCTGAATATTGCTGGACTCAAGGCCTCCCCATCCCAGGCTAGGAAACTGAGTTTTTTACAAAACAATTTACCCATGGATATCCTGGCCATCCAGGAGTCCCACTGTCCATGAGGTTCTGAGGAAGCTTGGAAAACAATGCTCCTACCATCCCTATCCTTTTGGTTGAAGCACTGTGGGGTGTTAATTTGGAAAAACAATTTTTTCAAATTTACATCTTCAGAAACATTCCCAAATGGCCAAGTTCTCGTTGTCACCTTCTCATGGGCTGATGTTGCACACACAATTGTCAACATTTACACCCCAAATGGTGCACATGAGCGTCAGGAATTTTTCTCATCAGTCAAATCCCTCCCACTACCCCCGATTCTTTCCTAATTGGTGACATGAACTGTTGGCTAATCTCACTAATGGACCGATGGCCAACCTCACCCCACGCCCCACAGGGTCACGTTGAACTACATGTTCTAAAGGCCACCCTTGGGTTCATGGATGCACTGCCGTGACATGCCCCGCTGCTCAAAAACATGACATGTCCCCACATCCACAACGGCCAATTAAGATCCATGACCCACATCAACCTTATTCTAGTGCCGGCAAAATTCCAACCCCACATCTCCCACTTCAAAACAACAAAAATGGAATTCTCTGACCACCAACTGGTTTCAATAACATACCACTTACCCGTCACAGTTGCAAAGGCCCCACATTGGTGCAAAATCCACCCCCCAGAGCTCGTGTCCCCAGGATTTTCCACATGGGTGGAAGAGGCAACTTTGGCAAAATCGTTTGTTGCACCATTTTGTGCAGACCCCATTTCCACATGGGCAACTTTCAAAGAAGACACCATCCGCCACAATCACCATCTCTCATCCAGACTCTCACAAGCCACATTGGCGGTTATATCGCGCACACTGGTGGAATTGGCCCACTTGGAGTCCAATATTTTAGCCTCAGGATATAGCCCTGCATGGGGCCAGAAGTGGGCGGAGGCAGCCGCCCACCTCAACGCACTTGAGAGGCAACACAAACATCAGGTTTGTGTCCAATACAGGGCCACACACATCGCTAAAGGCGACAAGTGCACCACATACTTCTTCAAAAAAATTTTGCACCACGCCAGAGTGTGGCCTGCACACAGGTGTGAAGATCGGATAAATCTATTGTGGATACACCGGCTGAGGTGGCAATCAAAATGCAAAGATATTACTCCAAGTTATACTGAGCTGAACCAATTCAGCCGGCTGAAATGGTGGAATTTCTCGACCGAGCTTATATCCGCACCATTTTCTGATACCCAGAAATAATGAATTTAATTACTTTAAACGAATTATGGACTACCATCCGCGGTGCGCCAAACCAAAAATGCCCAGGCCCAGATGGCATTCCATATGAGTTCTACAAAAAATATTTTAAATATATATCACCATTGCTGCTAGCCTCACTCAACTAAAGCCTGTTGGAAACGCGCCTCCTACCAGGAGGACATGAGGCCTTTACAGTCACACTCTTCAAGAAAGGGGATAGGCTAGACTTAGCCAACTGGCGCCCCATTTCTCTAAAAACACAGACACCAAAATTTTAACCAAAATCATGGCTAACCGTTTAGGTACTGTAGCATCTGCCACCATCTCCCCAGAACAATTTGGTTTCATCCCCAGAAGGTTGATTTGGGATAGCATGCACTCTGTGGCTAATGTGTGTCAGTCCACAGCCTCTGGGGCACTTGTATTCTTGGACCAACAAAAGGCCTATGATAGAGTAAACTGTGAATACCTTAGGGCCTGCCTCCAACAATTCTGCCTACCTCCCCACTTCATTAACTGGGTGATGCTGCTCACAGAATCTGCAACAATGGCAGTGCGCGGCCCAGGTTTCCTAATGGAAGTAGTCCATCCTCAAAGGGGCCTGCGACAAGGGGACCCCCTCAGCCCACTCTTATACAACTTCAGCCTTGACCCACTACTGCGAAATGTGAATGCCCAACTCACTGGGGTCCATGTGCCAGGCCAAGACCCAGTCAAAATATTGGCATTCACAGATGATTGCGTGGTGGGGGTGTCTAATAACAAAGATGCATGCGCGCTTGAAGCCCTCATCCAGGAATATTCCCGGGTAAGCAACGCGGCACTGAACGCCTCCAAAACTGAAATCATCCTCCTTGGTCAGTTTCAGAACCGCTGGGCCCCAGCAAGTAGTTCCCAACCCAGCCCATCTGCTCGCCCATGTCCACGCCTTACTAACTCAACACACACCGCTCCACTGGTGCTCCCCTTTGTGCCACGACCTACCATAGGACCAGTACGCCATCTGGGCGTGTGGATATAGCAGGTGGATACGCGTCAGCAGTAATGGAGTGCCATATACTGGACAACGTGACGAAGCGAATCGCCTCTCTCAGAGCCCACCCTACTACCCTCACTGGCAGGGTTGTTCTTGCCAACTCTATGCTCCTATCCAAAGTCTGGTTCGGAGCCCACACCATCCCCTTCTCCCCAAGCTTCTTCAAATCCCTGTATGCTTTGCTACAAGGTTGGCTTTGGTTAGGCCGCCCTCCACCAGTACGGCTAGAGGTCATGTTTGGCCCTCATCATCATGGTGGCATGGGCCTACTTGACTTCAAAGCCCATGCCACCAAGATCCTGGGCACATGGATCGCGGCCGTCACTGCTCCTACACTCCCATCCCAACACTGGTCCCGCGAGGCCCACTCCAACTTCTCCCGAGCCTTGGGCCTCAACAATCCATCAAACCCCCACTCCCTGATGAAATACCTCGCATCACACACATCGGCCACAGGTCCTCATGGGACCAAAACCCACTACAAACGAATCCTACTCTCCATGCGAAGCGCAGAGTGGAGAATTCATATTAGTGGACATACAACCTGAAGAGGCCACCCCTCTCCTCAGTTCACACAAGAGGTACAGGGGCTACCCATCCATGATGGCGTGATCCCCATTCGACCCCAAGTCCTATCCAGGGTGGACTACCTGGACATGATGGACATCCCTTATTCCACTGAGACCCAAAGACTATCTGGAAATACGCACCATCTTCTGTTGCAGCCTCAAGTCCGCTCCCATGTGTGGTGCTGCCTGAGGCGGGTGTATCGTACAGCTGAGCGCTCTAATGCTTTACACTCATCCTGTGTCGTGTGTGGCCAGTATGGAACGCTGTTCCACCGCCTGGAGAAGTGCCCCACCTCTAAAGTAATATGGCGCGAAGTCCAACGTCTGCTAGGCCAGGATCAAACACATCCCTTCAGTCTGTCAAGAGATATGTTTGCTTCATCAATGGCCTCCCCCTCCCACCCTCCCTCCGTGCTCTGGTGGTTGCAATCGCCATGTGGACTATCCACACGATTGTCTTGGATGCCATCGCTGGATCCATCCCCACCCTCCTTGAAGCTGTCCACAGATTCCGGTCTCATTTGGTGGATCACTTTCAAGCGTGGATGTTTGGATATCTCCCACCGCGTCACCAACAGCTGGTCTCCTCCTGGTTCTCAGTCTGGTTCATCAAATCAGACTCCTTCCTCCACACGTGCTCAATAATGGCTACGTCCCCTACACACGTTCCCTCCCCCTTCCCATAAGTGGCGTTCCCACTGGCAACAAGAGATAGCATCGCTTCTCTGGGGTGCCTCCCCTGGTACTAAGTTTTGTCTTGTCTGAGTCATATTCGGAAGTGTCCATCCCATGGTTGGCCTTCCCTGCAATAAATTTAAAATATTCCATTGAGAGATTTTGTCATAGAGAGATAAAGTCTCCTAGGTGATATCACTGAAGCTACTAAAGACAAAAATTGTGCATCCTTTGAAGGACCCACATTCAGATTTTAAATAAAAAACTCAACATGCACATGTGTCCCCTATTACAGGATTTTGAGGGGCAATGTCAGCGTTTGTACTGAAATACATACTAAAGATACCAGAAATAAGAACAAAAATTGAAAAAGTATACAACTAGCACTCTCTCTGCTCAGCATAACTTTCCAAGCAATTTATTTGGTAAATTAAAAGCAAACACTTAATCACACACTGAAGTCTTACTCCAATGTCATCAGATCCCCCACTGACTGTCCCAGCGTGGGGCTGCAGCGAAACTCCCCCCTCCATTTTCCATCTGACAGGAAAACGCGCTCAGACTGGCTCGCCCAGTCATTCCAAACCCTTGGGACAATTTGTTCCTCCCAAGGATCTTGGTGCCCATCTCTCCCAAACCCAAGTGGTGCCCTGCTGCCACCTGGTGCTCCCCCAGAGCAACATGCATTTTGGCCTTAGGTTCAAATGTGGGAAATTCTTTCCCTACAACGACCAAGACATTATTAAAATGGCTCAGGTGGTGATGACACCAGCCTGTTTTATTGACTTTCGCCCCTATAAGGGGTATTTTGATCTTGGCTTCCCTGTGAAGCCGATGCAGTCACTGCAGCAATGGTGCCACTAATATTCAAAAATTAACCCCTTCCAACAACTCAGACCCAGCTCTTAATGGACACCACCTTGGTGGTCCAATTTGATGGTTTGCCAACCCACCTCCCCCCTGCGGTGCTATATCAGGAGCTAATGGACATTCTGGCAGCCTATGGCTCCAACCCCATCTTACAATTTGTGGTCCCAATTGGGGCCACACGCCTCGCTGGGCCTTGGGAATGCCATGATCAGCCCTGAATTTACAAAAAAATTTTGTTGGCAATTCCCCCTCATGCCACCATCCCATCTGCCCCCGACCATCCATTCTGGGCCTGCGTTGGGGGCGGATGGACGATTTGTCCATCCTGTTTTGAGCTAGACCACTCAAAACGCAAATGTTCATACTCAGAAATTACGTTGATGCTAAAAGTTTGCCCAATGCCCACTTATCCGCCGCCCACCCCGCGCCAACTCTGACATGGGGTATGATCCTACCTTCCCCTCCTCCAATGACTGATGCTGAAGCTGCACCTGCAGCCACTAATCAGCATCCACCTTGCCCCAGGGCCACGCATGATTCTTCCAATCAAGCGCAGGATTGTACCCTGGTTTGATCTTAGGCAAAATTCAGAAATCCAGCCAATCCTCAACCATATGCCAATTCCCCAATCCAATTCAACCAAAACCCATGGGAGTATTTGGATGAAATTGACAAATCAGGTAACATCATTGAAGAACCGTCACTGAAAGTCAAACAGCTCTGTAACACAGAATGGGATGCAAAATTCCCATCTCAGAAGTATGTCCCACAACCTAACGCCAAACCGTTCTACAGCAACCACCAGCTTGCAGTAGAAGCAGCTGCCACACCAAATTGCCATCTACTCTGCAAAGCTGCCACCAAATCTGTGGCTGCAATCACAGGAGGAATTTCACCTCCCATTATCCCCAAAGATCTTACTGCACATTGTAAGATTAATATG